>VZRQ01004617.1:5056711-5118519 GCA_013397975.1 Machaerirhynchus nigripectus
AAAAAAAAAAAAAAAAAAAAAAAAAAAAAAAAAAAACCCGAAAAAACCAACCCGTTTCTGAGCCAAATGATGCAATTTCTGTGAGATTGTTCAGAAAGCTCTGCCCACAATATTTCTTTTATCCAGCAGTTGTCAGAAAACGCTCTTCAGCTTGGAGCTTCTCTGCTGACATGAGTGCTGTGTGCTGCAGAGTGGTATGCTCACAAAATTTACAAATTGAACTTAAATTCAAGGTTTCATTTACCTTGTCCACCAAATAATTTGGGGGAGGGGATATCCAACAGATATTTCAATATTCAATTCAACATTTCTGGTTAATTTTATATCAGCCCTCCTGCCCTGAAAATCTCCCACATTTTATAGAGAAGGCTTGATCAATATACATCTATTTGTACATGATAAACAAGCCTTAAATGGCTTTTGCTGTGTGTCAGCTGATTCATATTAAAATGCAACCACCTGAAATGGTCAATTCCCCAAACTGGTGACAGATCCTGTCTGTACATCAACATGAATCTTATCCTATGTGACTTTTATAATGAGTGCAAAAAGTACGTTCTTGGGAATCCCGAGGAGCTCCATAACTTACTGTAAGAGTGAAATTGGTTACATGAGCCTGTGGTTTGTGCACACTTGGACGAACAAGAATATAAACACAGCTGAGACGTGTACAACATGTGTAGATAGTTACTGCTGGTCACCTCAGTGACTGCTAATTTGTGACCTCTGTGTCTGCTGCAGGGCTGCCCACCATACCTCACTGGATCAAAGCTCTCCACCCCTGAGCGGGGCCTCGCCACCGTACAAATACACTTTACCAGGAGCACAGGATGCCAAGGATGATTTTCCACTTCGTAAAACGGGTGAGTTAGCATGGTTTATTCGAGCCCCTTGCCCAGGAGTTCTCCCAGCCTTTCTTTTAGCCAGGCTGTCCATCAGCAAGGCGCATATCATGTTCCACAAATCCTGTTCAAGATGATACTTATGGGTAAGTTCAAAGATCCAGACTGCATACTTGCAAGGTCAGCCTGGCCACATGGTACCAAGAGTTGGTGTTTCCCAGTGCTAAGAGCTAGTGCAAACTTCAGTTCTTGTTTCTAAACAGATCATCATTTCATGGATCTTTATTTTCTTTGCCTCAGTATTACTTCTGGCTTAAATAACTTTATCTGTTCTGCTTGGTAGATACAGTATCTATCTTCAGATGGTAGTCTGCCTTTAGACCATCTTTTTCAGGGCATTTTGAGGGGAAACCATGGAAAGAGGAGGAACTGGATTAATATTATATTTTGTGTCATTTGTTGTCAAATTTTGTATGCATATCACAGAATCACAGAATATTCTGAGTTGGAAGGGGCCCAGAAGGATCATGGAGTCCAACTCTTAAGTGAATGTCCCATACGGGGAACGAACCCGTGACCCTGACGTTACCAGCACTGTGCTCTGTGCATATACACGCATTTGCATGTCTTCTGACACATAGAAAATGTTCTTTTGAAGGTTTTTGAATACTTTAGAAGATCTAGCAATTGAATTTTGGTCTTGACAGCAGGTGAACTGTAGACTTAGCTTTTTCTGCGCCATGAAGAAAGCTAGAATGTCAGTGCAGTCCATGTGGCTGTTGCCTCAGGACCTTGGTGCAGTGACTGGTATCCAGGAATGCAGGGAGACACTCAGAGGAGGGGGGAAAAGGAAAAGAAAACATTAGATCGCTTATTGCATGAGTCTGCTGTTGAGTGATATAGTTACGTTCAGAGAGAAAGTCTGACCCCCTACTGTGCTAACAGCCTTTGAATGTGATTTAGCCACTGGGAGATTTAAAACTAACTGCAAAACTGACTTGAAAAGAAGTGGCATTTGGAACCAGCATATATTGAGAGAGAAAATCCAGCCTGTATCTAATACTTTGGGGCAGACTCTCTAAGCTCATATTATATCCCCAAATATTTTCGAAGGAATGGAAGCATGAAAAGCAAAATGCTAATTTATTCTGGCTGAATTACTCTTTGTACAATATGGGGCAATATAACAAGATTCTATAAAACCTTGTTCAGGCTGTTCATCACAATAAACTCTTCTGTGGTTCCTTGCTTAATACCACTGAACAACATATATTTTCTTTGCCAATAGACTATACATTTTCATTGTTTAAACAAGAGGATACATTCTACATCTTCTCAGTGCTGTGAATTCATCTACATGTATTTGAAATGCAAGCTTTATTTTTCTCCCATGTTTATATATCTTAAACATTATGATTGCTATTTATGATGTGTCAGACTGTTGATCTGTAAAGCAAAACATTTTCAAACTTTGTAACAGTAAAATTCTCGTGCAGCTGCTAATACTTTTATATCTCTGTGGGGGTTTCAAAATATTCCTTAATTCAATTCCCATTGTCTGCATAAGAGGACTATAATATAATTAAATCCAGATGTTTTCTATATGTTATTCCAAATATTTGGGTAGGCAGTGCATCGGTTCCAAAATTGAACAAAGGACATGATGACTCTCTGAAAAGATATCTACAGAATAAATAGACAAATACTAATATAATCATTAGTATAACCGTTTCTATGACATTGACATAGCGATTCTGATAAGCAAATATAAATGAAGTGTACAGCATGTTGTATGTTACCAACAGAGGATATTTGATAGCTCTCCATATCCGTGAAAATAGAAACTGTTAATATCCTGTTTACACATCCAGTCTCTCTGTGTACTAGAGTTGTTTAATTCCAGCCTTCAGCAACATCCCCACAAAGTTTTCAGTGATTGTTCATCAGGTTGAGAGTAAAAGCAACAGGAACCAAACGACACAAGTCAAATGACCCTAAACTGATCTGTGTGGCTACAGGGCCATCCTCCAGGCAGAGGGGACATTGTGGAGCCTGTGTCATCCTCACGGGACCTTACTAGACAAAGATGTCCCACGAACACTCATGTATATGGACAGGCTGTAAGCCTGCAGAAATCTGACCTTTGCCATGAGGGGTGAACCTCTTTTCCTTCCCTTCAGGCTATGAACGCTTATTGCCACTGGCTCCTAGTAAACCCTCTGTGGTGCTGAACCTGTGTGAAGTCAGCAATTCATGTGAAAGCAGACCTCACATTCCTTTCAGCCTTAAGAAAGGAATACCTGTTGTGGCTTTTAATCACAGCTTTGTTTTGCTTTTTAGGCTACTTTTTTTTTTTTTAAATCTTTATAATATAAGTTACAGAGGTATCTTTCTCTTCTCCAGTTTCATAAAATGCTCTTGTAAGGTAATTCTGATTGAATCAAGTACTCTGAGATCAGATTTAACGGGCAACAAAGCTGAATGATTCTTTCCTGACATCCTAATGTGTTTTTCAGTGCTGAGGGAACACCAAGTGTCACACAGGCATTGTAAATCATGAGTTTTGCTTGCTTGCTTTCTTGTTCAGTAATCCATTTAATGTTTGCTTAATTAGTCCTGAAGTGGCATCTCCTTATTAATCTTTTAAAAATTAATTCTGAGAGAATGGTTCAAAGGAAAATATTCTCTGCAGCTTTCACTCTTCTAGCATCTAGAATGATGGAATGCACGGCTAACTAAGGAAAGACTTAAGAGTCTTGCTCTGTCAGTGTTTACACTTTGGTACCCGAGCTAGCATCCTAGTGCAGTGGCTGTGGTTACTCAACCAGTCTCAGCCATGTGGATTGTTCCTTTCTGTACAAAATGCAGCAGAAGTTGTCAGCAGTGGACTTCACAAAGTTTAGCTGCATGGAGGATTGGGACTGTCCTAGGGGCTAGAGGCCAGGATACGCAACTCTTTGCACAGCTGCATTCAGATGCTCTGTGTTGACAGGCTTTGAAAAGAGCAGAGCAAGGGGAGCTATTGCTTCACTGGATAGATAAATATACCGTAAGGAGAAGCTACACATCTGTAGCTACAAGCAGAATTTAGTATAAACAGCGTAAGATCAAATTTTAAAAATCCCCAAAACTTGCACCATGGATACCAGTTGTAATATGTGTTCTCTGCGAAGCACCCAAAAGCCTGAGCAGCACATGGCTCATTAACTTTCAATGAGACTAATGCGTCTAAATTACCCAGAGAGGTTTGAAAATACATCCCTATTACTGAACACTTTTGAAATTCACACTGATTGTTTTAAGAGCTCTGATGGGAGCCATGTACTTTTGAAAACCTGATCATTTAATATGAGGATCTTTTGCTTGTTGAGCTCCTCTATTCTATGACTATCTGTCCAGGAAAATATTATCCTCTTTTTGAGGTTACTGTAAAACTAACAAAAACACAGTAAGCAACATGGCTTTGGTAGGGCAGAAGATATTTGAAAAGATTCTTTTTTCTATTTTTTTTACCTTGTCGAAATGCAAAAATTCTGGCAAATGGCCCTAACATTTGCATTTTCTTCAGTCTTTAAAATTTAATTTTTTGTGTGCAAGTGTTGATACAAACCAGCAAAAGCCAGTAAGTTCCAGTAAGAGTTCACTCTCTGGCCAAAGCTGCATACTTTTCAAAAATGTTGCAGTAGGTGAAATTTCTGCATTTTTGTTTCATGTTTTGGCTTTTTGGGGAAGAAATTCCTGGGGACATCATTATATCAAGTATGAACTGTTTTTTCTTTTGTGAGTTTAGCACAATCATGGAAGAATGGGAATGTCAATCAGTATTTCTATTTATTTTGGTTTTGTGCCAGTTGAATCTTTCTTTGCAGATGGAGTTGTAAGTTTATGACTTGCATTGTGCTTAGGGATCTGAAGATCTCTCACAATATAACAATTTGAGAAGATGTTTGTAGCTCACTTTCCAAAAATTGGAAGCATATTCAATGGAAACAGAGCATGGGGGTTTTTTTAATAGCAAATAGTATGAGGCTCTTCCTTGGATAGGACAAGTTGTGTAATTTCATACAGAGAAAAGGAGGAGATGAAGGATTGTTTAATATTGTGATGAAAGAGAGGAAGAAGGCTGTCCTGCACAGCCATGAAGATCACTCTGTAAAAACCATATTAAGTTAACCTGATTAGGCAGTAGAGTAACAGTGTAGCTCTTGTGTAAATGAGAGTGAAAGATTCCTGAATGAGAACTCAGCAGATGTAATTTTTTAAGAAAATAAATTAATTAGAATATTTTCTTACAATTCTTTGTACACTTAGTGACTCAGTAATTTACTGGAGCAGTTGAAACTCAGAAGAAAAACATTTTGTGTGTGAAGGTTTTCCTCCTTTCCCCTTTTGTGCCAGCAATTTTTATTTCTGTTTGCATTTTCTAGGGAAACACTCTTTTGTGAAGTAACAGTATATGAAAAAGCTGGGTTTCTTTTGGTTTTCATTTAAAAAAACAGGTTAGAACATCCCAAACCCTCAATTACCATGTCTGCCAAAATGAAGAAGTTCAGCTCAGTGGAGAGAAGTGCTATTTTTCTCTGAATTTATGAGTGAGCACAATAAATGGGAGAGGCGCTTTGTTTATTGAAGAGGGAAGCGAGGCAAACATATGATTCTCCTAATTTTATCCCATTTTCCAGGGATGCTAAGCATTCCTGCCTCTCCAGAGTCCTTGTTTTCCTGGGTTGGTGAACCATCTCAACAAATTTTGGACTAGGTAATGTGCCCAGAAGAAATCAGTACTTATCACAGTGACAAGGAAAAAAGGTATCCTGATGTTGACTCCTCTTCCCATTAATCACCAAAGGTTCTTAGCCTTCCCAAATTCAGTATCAATAACTTCAGAGCGTGTAATTGGTAGTAGGAGGTTTTAGAAAGAGAAGCTTTCACTTGCAATTGCAGAGTGAATCAGAAGCAAAGCTTCTGGATTCATGTAATGAATGGGCCAAAGCAGTGTCCAGGCCCTGGGAGCCAGCAGCTCCAAGGAAATGTGATGTGATTGTAGCTACCGAGCAGTGCTGCTGTTGTCTCCGGCCCATCAGAGCCCTGCAGCCTCCCAGGATGGGGGAGAGGAGGGGTGCCCTGTCATTCTGATTGAACTCAAGTTGGAGGAGAATTTTTTTGAGATAGCTTAAAACTAAATGAAAATGAGTGCTCGGGTAGGCTTAATGGCACTGTCAAAGAGGAAAAAACTTATGTAGGTATGCTTTGGTATCGTGAAAGCTGCTAGGGCCTGTACCAGGGCTCAACAAGAGTCATCATCAGAATGATTCTCATGAAGACCATCACAGTCTTCCCATCAGTGGAAGGTTGTTCCTCTAATGTATTTTATTTAACACTCACTTCTAATTGCAGAAAGCAAGTTTTTTATGTGTGGATAAAAAAACTACTCCATTTCCAGATTCACTGTATTTATCTTTTAGCAAAAATCGCACTGCTTGTACATACCACATTCTGTTTTGCCAGTAGTTACTCTGTGATGCTACTGACCTTTCTTCATAGCTAGACTAATTATACAATCTTGATCAAAATACTGTCTTAGTTCTTTTACTGCCCAGTGTATAACCAAAATTGAATTATGAAGTTCTGCTTCAGGTGATTACATAAAAATTTTCTTACACTATATATGTATGTTTTCAAAAATGCTTTGTAAGTTAGCATTAAGAAGTAGCTTGCATAACTTTTTGATAAGCAGGTAATCAGATACTAGACACCTTTTTGACTTTTGAACCTAAAGAAATGGCTTCAATAAGCAACAGGGAGCAGTCCTAAAATCTAAAGCATTTTAAGAGCATAATATCCTCTGAAAATGAAGTGGAATGTTTTTAATGGGTATTTCAAAGCTTATTCCCTCTGGATAAATAAGTTACAAAATACTGCATATAAAATTTGAGACTCTTTGAAGTCAGTAGAAACTGTCCTGTTTGATTTCAGTAGGACTAGGATTTTTCTTCCCCTGTATCTAGAGCAGAAACAATTGAAAACTTTTAGAAAAGTAAACAAGAACATCTAAAAGATGGCAAAAAGAGAGAAATAGAGAAGTGAAAAGTGGAAATCACATGGTATGGGATCATCCAAAATAGAAGATACTGGTTAGTAAAGACTGCACTTCTCCAAAATCCTGCAAAACATAGTTTCACTGAAAAATCTATTCAAACCCACAACTCTAATTAAGGGGTTTAGCTGCCAAATAACATGTTGTGGCTAAAGCCAAGTAAGTATTACAGAGCCATTCGTGAGTAAAGGCATAGGCTTTGTACTTTGCTTTTGATTTTCTCATGGGAAAGTAATATAAATGAGAGTGATACCTCCCTGTTGGCTTTAACTGTTAGAAATGCAAAGCATGCTGAAATTGTACATAATTCTCTTCCAAAGGAAAGGAAATAGCATTTCAATGGTTTTCCTCAGTGTCTCGTTGAGTTATGGTGGTGCACATTTATTCCTGTTAAATTACTCTACCAGATGGAAGGTTACATTGTATATTTAGCTAATTAAGTTGTAGGGGACTGGAATTATATCCCAGAGCATTAAGAATCTATCTAAAAGTAAATTTATTTTAATTCAGTATAGTTGTGAAGGTGCAGTATGGATGTCCAATTAAAACTTCAAACACGGGGTTTTTCTTCTCATTTTGCTTAACATGAGGAGATGTTTCACAAAGTTGGCCTTGCCTACAGAAGTTCAAGAAGACAAACGTGTCTTGAATGTTCAAACTACTTCAGAGCCAATTTTATTTTCATTTGTCTTCAGTGGGGCTGAAGTGCCTTCCTACTTTTGAGATAAACTTGGCCTATGGTTCTCATCTGCTAGGAGAGCAAGATATACTGTGTTTTGGTTGCTTTTGTTTTCTTGGCATCCTCTTGCCTTTGGACAACTCCAGAGTATGATTCAGCAGTCTAGACCTAACCAGCTCGTATTTGCTGATGAAGCTGATACCCTGTTAAACTGGGGGGAGAAGTTGATGGTGTTTCATCATTAATTTCTGAACCTTGATGTAGTACTGGGTTGTACTTTTTGCCTGACATCAGTGAGTTATCACTGCTGGATATTTTCCTAGATTAAAATCTGTGGGATTTAAACATCGTATGAACTAATTCCCTCTTTTAGGGGCTTTGGGAACAACATAATCATGAACATGATTATTCTATAAAAAATAGATCATGTATCTAGGGGTCAAATGGTGATCCTGGCAAAAGTCTCTTCTTTGGGGGCTAGGGGATTATTTCTGGCAGTTCTTCACTGAAGAGAGTCTTTTTTCTTGGGATTCAGTGGATTTGGGAGAAGGATTTAGGCTGAAGAGTGGGATTTGCTATGTTTGCAGAAAGTATGATATTATATTCCCATTACTTCTTCCCAGCTAGAACCAACTGGTGTAGATGGTCAGAAGAAAGGGTAAGAGCTACCAGTGGAGACCTAACCAGAAGGACTGCCAGTCATGCATATCTTAATTTATTTACTGAATTGTTACCATTCAAATGAGGGATACCCTCTATTCAAGCACCTGTTTCATCTTCTTCTTTCTCCTCTACACCTACTGAGAACTCAGATGTGAGTTGGCTCGAGAAGGTGCTATAAAGGTGTAAGAAAGTTACAGAATTTGACGACGTGCAGAGAAGATGAAAATTAATTTTAAACTATCCTTGTTCTTTAATTCTATGGTTCAAGACAGTATAGTAGTATTTGCTTTTTAATCCCCTACTTATTATTGGAAAAGGATATTATTTTACTTGTAAAAAGATTAAGATAGACCTGACACAGCATGTGTCAGTGATATGTCGTGGTTTCAGCAGACTTGAGAGGTAATGACAAGTCAAAAGGCCCAGTAAAACCATGGCCTCCTTGAAATTGCTGTATAACCCTGTGGTGCAAGTCCAAAGAGATGCTTTTTCTCTGCTAAAAATTAGAATTTGTTTAAAATTCTATCAAGAGACCTGTTCTTTTGCCTTATAGGTTACATGAAGAACATATATCAACAGGAAATACATCATACTGTTCAGTTATTCAAGATGTCCAATTCTGGCTAAATCCAAGCAGTACAATCATTTCTACATCTAACTCAGTAAATTATCCCTAGAAAGATAACACTTGTTTGCATGGATAATGAAACAAATATTTTGTGTTTCATACAGACTGAAGTGAATAACAAGGAAAAGTTAGATATTTAAAGTAGCTTCAGGGACTATTTCATTTTTGAACCTGCTTTAGAAAATTAATGAAAATTTGCTAATCTTGTTAAATTGATGTCCTTAGCCTGAAGAGAGCAAAAGGGCTGCAAGATCCCCTCTAATCTAATTAGCTCTTTTACCATGTGTTTCACTAAACCTGTTTTTTATTTAGGGAATGGATATTTACCTTAGTCTGAAAAAATAAAGCATTCTACCTTTTACAGAAGTAAAATAAAGCAAAGGACTAAAGGATTTCACATATGACCAGCACTCCCCATAAAGTGAATGGTTGTACAGGAAACAGTTTCAGTATATCCTGAAAACCCATTAGGTGATGCAAGCCAGAAAAACAAAGTGTCTCCATCCTGTACTGCTGTATCTGGTTCTCCTACCTCGTTGGGACCACCCAGCGGTCAGGTCCATGTAGTTCTTGGAAAAGCTTTAGAGGGTATGTGTAAATAGCTTTCAGTCTCATTAATCTAATTTAAAACTCTTTCAGAAGTGGCATTTTAAATCATCAGAACTGAGAAGTCGTTGAACCCACAGAATTATACTGCATGATGGTGTCTTCCAGTCTGCCATCCAGTGGGGAGAATGTCCATGCATATTGTCCCATATTGTCTTCTGCTGGGATGTGGCCTTCTACAGCAAATGTCAGTCAGTCATCTATGAGGACAAAGAGGAACTGCTCATCTTGCCTATGCTTTATATAATCATGTGGAGGTGGCCGAAACACTCTCTGGCGGCCTACAGAGCAGCAATCAGAAACTTCATTCAGGGCAGAGAAGAGTTACATGATTGTGAGAACCATGTGCCGTAAAGGCTGTGAGGCCACCAGGTCTCTCAGAAGGACAGACTCATTCACAACTCTTCACAAAGCTGCTGAGGAAGCTGGAAACAGCTTTTGTCCCTGACCTGTGTGTCTCTGCCTCTCCAGCTTTCTGCCAGGCTTTGGTTGCACCCATAGTTTTGGTGAGGAAGCCCAGATTATCTTCACATTTATCCTTTCTGGTGGTGCTTAGGGGTGCCTTGTGCATTTCACTCTGCCTTCATCAACTGTTGGCAAAACTGGGAAGTTTCTCCTTGGCCCACAACTTTCAGACGAGCTTCTAAGGAACCTAAGATATGCCTGTTCTGGTTGGTTTTGTTGCAGTAATAATGTGGGATTTGACCTTTTCCTCAGTCTCCAGGTCCACACATAGCATAGGCAGGCAGGCTGCTTTATTACTTACGTATATTACCAGGGTGACTGGGAGCCCACAGCATGGACCAGGAACCTGCTGAGCTATGCAATGGACCTGAGAAAACGAGGATTTCTTCACAGTGTGGTTTTTTTCCCATTCTGCCTCTCCTGCTTCAGAAGAAATCACAACAGAAATCTCCAAGTTATCTCATTATCCACATGCAGTATCTTCTTGAAAATTTTCAATTGCCAGAGTGCTAGAAAGAAACTTGACAAAGGATAAACTAGTGGTGTGCTGGCAATACCCCCAGTGTGCTAACCAGTGCCATCTTAATGTTTTTTCTTGCAGTTCTGATGGCCTGTACCATGCGTCATCATTTTGTGCTGTAACTTTAAGCTATCTTAGGCATGGACTGTCATGGTTGTGTGTTGTACAACACAAAATCCTTGTCTGTACATGAGTCTTTAGTACAATAGTATAAAAAAATAGCAACCTGTGTGGTGTGAATAAACAGATTTCTTGACTATGTGTTCAATTATTGATACTTGTTAGATATGTATCTATCCAGAAAAAAACCCCAAACTTCTGCATGAAGTACAGCACAGAATATATTCAAATCAGTATCACATGTGACTCTTCATAGCTTAAAAAAATATAGCTAAGAAATGGAGAATACCTGTGAAGGTTTATTTTAAGATCTTGAAGTCTCTGTTTTTTAATTGTTTCTGGTGACCTAATTATGTTCAGGAAGTTCAGGTTGCTGTTTTAAAAATAGTCTTAGTGATAGCAGTGGATGCCTGGACAATGGTGAACAATTTTTCTTTCTTGATTAAGTTTTGCTGGTGTTACTCATGCTGGTGTTGGAATCTTTTCAGCCAAATTTAGCATCATTTACCTCGACTGCCCCACAGCTTTTCTAAGCCAGCCTGCTTGTGAGGAAAAGGAAATGCTTTCACTTTAGAGTCAAAAGCTGGACAAAAGCTCACTTTCTGTTCTTCAGGTTTCCTATATATGGCTTTAGCCTGGAGATGAGGACCTGCTTGCTATGCACCCCCTCCCATCCCCCATTTCCTGCCTGGCTTCATTAAATGCTGATTTGAAGTTGGCACACGCTCTTCTGATACAAAAGTACTACTGTGTTCCAGGAACCATCAGAAAGTAATGCATTATTGTCTTTTACATTCTCTTCATATATATGTCTTCTCCCCATGCGTAAAAAGGATTTTCATTCCTTCTTCTTAAATATCTCTGTATGTTTAATAAAAAGAAACGGTGAAGCAAAGCCCTGTCAAGAAAACCTCAGCTCATTTGGGAGCAATCTGGCCCCAGGCTATATTCTTTTATGCTAGTATCTGCAAATTGCTAATATTGAGCAAAGTGGAGTATAGGACGTAATGACTTCACCGAATGATTTTCCTATCTCTTTTCCTTGTATCTGAGTATCCTGTTTCTTAGAAGAGACTTTCTTTCACCTGGTCAGTGATGGTTCATGTGATGAAATTAATATGTACCTGCATAGAAGCCTGTATATTTTCCATTTTAACATAGTTACTTTATTCTTTCTTCCTCTGTGAAACCAGTATAAAATATGAGAAAAATCATTGAGACACTGTTTTTCTCCTTCACCTACAGCAGAAGTTCTTAGTTCTGTAGAGATAA
This sequence comes from Machaerirhynchus nigripectus, assembly GCA_013397975.1. Lineage (NCBI taxonomy): Eukaryota > Metazoa > Chordata > Aves > Passeriformes > Dicruridae > Machaerirhynchus > Machaerirhynchus nigripectus. The sequence goes on from VZRQ01004617.1 coordinate 5,068,604, forward strand.
TTATAAGTCAGGGCAGGATATTAGATAACCAACCCTTGGATTGTGTGAGATCTGTGAGATCTGCTGTTGTTTAAACTAATCCTTTCTGTATCTTTCATATCTGTTTCCCACTTAGGATCATTTAAAGAGTAATACCAGTCCATAATTACCAGCACTAAAAAGAGAATAAGCCAGGTAATAGCAATAAAACTGATGTTACTACTGTAACATCTCATTATTCCAAATAAGGCTACAGCTACATAAAGTCATTTTTAACCAGTCTTTCCTGAAATCCTCTCAAGTGAATCACTCGAATGGGTATCAGCTGATTCCTGTTGAGATCAATGACATGGGCTTTGATTGCCTTCAGAGGAAATAGCTGTGTCTTTTTGTTTTCTTTGCAACAAAACACTTTCAAATAATATATGTTCACTTTCTCCAAGTGGTAATTGATTATTACTTGTTCCAAAGTGCTAAATATAATAGAAGTGCAAAGATTTGTGGAGCTAAGAGGTTAGCCTAATAGCGACCAACCAAACCAATATCAGCTGTATACTGTTTCTTAGCAATATTTTAGATTCATAGCCCAACCAACCAGACTCCTGCCATGAATATTTGCCATCCTGCGCCCCTCTTCCTCATGGCCACATTCCTGGACACGTGCTCTTGTTTTTCTCTTGTCTGTCTTGTCATCTTGGTCAGATGATTCAGTCCACAATAGTTGGAGTCATCTAACCCAGCAAACCCCACCCCATTCAGCACCTCCAGCACTTAGAGAGGCCTCTTTTCCTCAGGAAGGTGAGATACAGGATGTCTGCTATATGGGGTAGAATTAATCTAGTTTTGAGTTCTGGACCACAGTGGGATGTTCAGTGTATAGCAAGTTAGCAACATGCATTAATTTTCTTGCTGTGTCAGTGCCTTGGTTTATGGTTGAATCACCATATAGACTCCCTGATTGTCTTTTCAATAATTTTGTGGTATTACTGTAGCAAAAAAAGTTAATTATTAGGGGCTTGTATTTGCTTGAGAAAGCTGCTCTGCAGCAAGCTGGGGAGTAAATCTTTAGCCTCAAAAGTTACTTGGCATTGACTCCCCGTGTGACACTTTTCCCCACGGAGAATGCCTTTGTGTGATAAACATAGTCAACCACGGCAATGGATTAATTAAGCTGAGCAAAAGAGCAAATAATGTGCAGTAGAAATACTTAAAGGGGTGGCTAATGCAAAGCAGTTATTTTGAACATTATCCCTCTGTAGAACCACTTCTAAGAGCCACTGGTTAAAGTATTGAGCCAATACTTATTTGAAACATAAGGCAGATTAATTATAATAATTCTGGACCATTTGCCACTAAGACTTTCCAAGTGTCTTGCAAATACTAGGGGAACAATTTAATAATAAAAAAAAGGTGTGAAAAATTTCTTTTCAATTTTTGCTAACATTCACATTTCAGAGTTTAAAGGACTAAAATAGTTTCTAGATGATCTTATGTATGTGCTTTGAGGCAGTCTGTGTGTACATATATGTATATACATTTATAATTGCAATCCACAGCCCCATATTTGAAGCTTAAAATACTTAATTTTTCCTTTTTAGCTGTCAGAAGAGAGTTGACAATTATAGATGTATTATTACTGCCCTCATGTAGGAGTGCACCGAAGCACACAGCATTGCTGTTGTGATGCCCACCTCTTTCAGTGAACAATAATTCTGCCCCAGCTGTGGCAGAGCAGGATGGTTCAGTGATCTCTACAGTCACACACCAAGCCAACGCCTCAGCCACTGCTTGGAATCAATAAACCACTGTCCAGTTCTGCATTTTTTTCATTGGACCAGATATCCTCAAATTGCTTAGGTTTGTATATTTTGTCCACTGAAACCAGAATTCTTTTTGCTAGCCATTGTGTCCTAGTAAGTACCATGTTAGGAGCTGGCAGTGTCTCAGGGAGAACATTCAGAAAACACAGTGCTTGAAGCAAACACTCTTCAAACATTGGCTTTGATTCATATTGTGAGGCTTATTTTATAATTTTTTAAACCACTCTTCTCCATGCCTTTTAATATTAAATGCATCTTCTCAGATGGCTCATAAATTCATACATTGACTAGTTTGTTTTCTGTGCTTATATGATGGATTCAGATGCAGAATATGATGGGAATTTGGTAAAAATAGAAAGGCAATTACTGTGAGCATGAAACATTCACATAGAAGTGGAGAATTTCTCCACTGAGTATTGCAGAGGATTTGTATCACATTAATTTGTCACAGATGTACAGACAGAATATGTACAGACACATTCTCCTGATTTTAGGAGTACAGAATAGAAGAAATGGAAATATATGTAAGTGCAATAGGAGTGAACAACTTTTCTTTTAAATGCCATCACACCTGGTGAGATCTGTGGTGACAGCATGTAGTGTAAGCCCATTATTATTTTATATTTTCAATTTCATTGCAGATGGTATCTTAGATAGCAAACAAGTCATCTGTACTTTACTGTTTGAACCATTCATCTTAACAGTGGTAGTAGTTGATAAAAAAGAAATTTCTAGTTAATATGTTTTTTATTAAAGATTTCCAGTGTTGTGCTAGCCTCTGTACCTTGGTCTGAAATGTACTCGAGGCACAGGGTCCTCAGAAGGCAGCACTTACCATGTGCGATGCAGTATGTGACAAAGGCCAGCGTGTGACAGCAGGTGCTGCTGGTCACAGCAACCCTGCAGTGAGGTGCAGCCCCTTTGGTCTCCAGTGACCATTTCTAGCCTCCCCATCCCTGAGGGAACAGTTGGAACAGAAGGGAAAAAGATGTGCAATGTCACATGATGGGCAGGGACTAGAACTGCAAGTGTAGGATTGAGTTCCTGCCCCAAAGTAACAAATGGTGTAATTCTGAATTGAGTGAAGATGTAATTTACTTGGTTTTTCTGCTAAGCCTTGCTCCTTCTTTGAGGCTGGGTTTAAGTCTGTGCATAGGAGAGAGAACTGTTCCCAGTTTCTAGCTCTCTCTGTTTTGAGATATCGTTCAGCCAATACTCAGTTCTGGGAAGGGAAATATAAACAAGTTCTATTCCACAATTATCTTTCACTAACTCTTAGCAGTCTGTTTGATACAGGGTTTACTTGAAGAACAGATAAATGACCACATGAAACATTTTATCATGCTAAAAATACTACAAAATAAGAAGCACAGCAGAGCTGGCCTTCATATGAAAAGACTGTGTCCATTAAGGAAACAAGGGTGGAACTTGCCCAAGGTGCATTAAATATAATCCTAGGTTTTCTGGGAATCAACCCTACTTCTTCATTTTCAGAGCATATATTTTTCTCTGTAAATGTTCTTAGGACACTGTCATAAATCTAGCTGTTTCGTGTGTTACTCAGAAAACACTAAAATTCTGGGCCTAAAATTGCTGACCAAGAAATGTTCTGCCAGCAAGGCTTGTTGTAATTTATGTTTCTCAGAGAAATCAAAAGGCACCAGTGGAGGCTTCTCTCTGTTTCTGCAATTAGACTTTAATCCAGTTATAACATTCCGATTTCCAAGATGTGTTTTCCAAGTTTTCACCTACAAGAGAGATAAAAATAATGTAAATTAAATTTGCATTCATCTATTATGAATACTTATGGTAGTAACAATAATTAATGGGTAACTTCAAAGTTGCAACAGAATGAGAAAAATATTGGGATCTGAAGTTCTTCAGCTCTCTTCCTCTCTTTCCTAGTTTCCAATCTAAAATGAAAGTGTATGAGGAGGGACAGGATGGCTGGGAAAGCTGGGCAGTAAAACCTCTGCCTCCAAGACCTTCTTGGATCAGATGAGGTTTGACAGAGTCAGTGGTGTCTGAAACAAGACAGAAATTGGGTTTGTAGTCACGTATTTTCTTCTCTTTGCTTCCAGCTTCAGAGCCCAATTTGAAGGTACGTTCAAGATTAAAACAAAAGGTGACAGAAAGGAGAAGCAGTCCTTTACTCAGGAGGAAGGATGGAAATGTCAGTTCATTCAAGAAGCGTCTTTTCGAGGTGACAGGTAATTAAGAATGGGGAAATTCTGTATCAGTTGCCACAGCTCACAGAATAGTGGTGGTACTTCAAAATTGAAACTGTTTACTCAACAAAATGAGCATTTGCAGTATTTGGCCTTATTGTGATGATTCTTGCTTTGACTTTGCATTGATATTTAGTAGCTTCGTGGCTTTTTCAAATGATCAGGCCATATCTTTATTCAGACATATCTGAATTCACTTGATATATCAGAATTATGTCACACCAAATGGAATTAGAAAACAGCTTGAACAAACTCACATCAGTGTCCCTGTACGTGCAGTTCTTGTGACAACTTTACACAGTATGTCATGTATGAAACTGGAACGTAGATGTGAAAGTAAGCATGAAAGTTACTAAATGAAGTCGTTTCCTGATAAATTATTTCCAGATTATAATTTTTCTACAGCTAGTTTATTAATTCCATTTACTGAAGCCTCTATGAGGATCTTGATATCCACTTCCTTAGTTTTAACTGTTCTCTTTACAGTTTGCACACTTACAAGTAAGGTATAAAGTGAAATATTTATCACTGAAGGCTTTTTCCTGATGCCATTGAAAGAGCAGAAACATGAAACAAGATGTCCTCTTTTCCTAGCTCTGACAATAACTTGGAGCCTTTCAGATTGGTGTTACAATTATTAATATTGACCATATGACATTTTGGACCTTTAATAACCCTGATTAAACATTGTTGCCTGAAGTCTTTTTCCCCTTGCTTTTTATTCTTTTAACTAAAAATAGCTGTTTATTTAAATGCCTATTTATACAAAAAAGTGCTATTTTAATTCTTAAAAAATAAGAAAAAAAGACTAAGTTTGTGTGTCTGCACTTCTACGATACCTATTGAAAATACAAGGCAAGAACTTCTACATGACCTGTTAGTACAGCTGGGTCTGGCGTCACTTCAGTAAATCAAAGAGAAAGAGATCCAAGTAACAGCTAAGAAGCCTCCTGTAATGTCACTCAAAGTAAAACATATTTTTGCATATGAACTAAGGCATTAAGAGTGAATAAACAAAGAAGCAGCTATAGAATATTTGCTGCCACATTTATATATTAATTAGTTTACCTTCTTGAGTGCTTTAATTTGAAAGCTATCCCATGAAAGAGGGTTATCTCCACTAGTGGGTTACTCTTCCATCTTTAACCTTCTTAGCTGTTCCCATTACATAAATATAATTTATATCAGTGTAGAATTAGAATAACTCAATATAACAATATATAATGAGGTCATCCTCTCCCCTGTTGTCTTAGACAGAACTTGGGACATTTTAAAGCAAGCATGCAGCCTTTCAAATCCTATTTAAATGTCTTTGCATACTGTAAATATTCCTTCATATTTGTGCCAAAGATGAAGTGAAAGTTTATATTTTGCCATTACTAATTGTGTATGTAATGACTGGTCCACAAGGGGCTCATCCCCTTCCTAAACAGAAAGGATGGCAGTAGGCCTCATGAATTGACAACATTATCATGACCTCTGCAGGCCTGCAATCTCTGTCATTTTGATCTCTTACAGAGGCAGGACTCTTTTCAATTAAAAAAGAAAGTTTCTTTTCTTTACTGATGACAAGCTCTCTGTCGGTGTCTCTGCCTGATACTGAGTATCATAACCATCTTTGTGGGAAAAATAAATACTAAATTCTTCTTATGTGACATAAGCAGTTCAGAAGGGGAAAGACCAAGAGTATCTTTCCTTGTTAGTTGTAAAAAGAAAACGAAAGAAATGGAGGATGAACCAAGAGTCTTTAATGTAAGTAAATAGTGTAACCAATAGATATTTTCAAAAAAGCCCTATGCTATAAAGATTATATAATTAATCAAGATCATGTGTACTTTTCCAGGGTGAAATTCATGTGTGTTTAATCTGTTTTTCAGAATCCTCAGTCAGTAGCAGCTCCCCTGGATCAGGTCCCAGTTCCCCAAGCAATGGTCCAACCAGCAGTACAACAGAAAACGAAACCTCAGTTTTGCCATCTAACATTCAAGCTGAGGTAAGACTCAATATTGTGCAGATAAGTGCTCGGGTTTCTAGACTGAAGAGGATGGAAACTTTGATTTGATCATGCTCACAAGCAGAGTGATTGGGATACCAGACAGTACAGGCTGACATCAAAGTATGTTAGATATGAGATATATATTTATGCATGAGATGCATGTTTAGAAGACTCTTTGGTAACAAAAGTTCAGGGAAAAGCAGCAGTGATGCTACTGGAAGAGTGGGAGGGAGCTGTGAAAGGAACTTGGTTACAGAATATTAGTTTCTGGGATGACCTGAAGAGGTGCTCAGTGCTGAATGCTGATGAAGAGCTCTTGGGTATAAAACAGTGGTTTAGGCATTGGTGATCCTAACACATATGAGTTAGGGTGGTCCCAGGTTCAGATGAGTGCTGAAGTAGATTTCTTCAATCACAATATTGGAGTTAGGTGACTACATCCTTGTCACATCTCCCTTTTATTTTACTGTACCTCAGTTTCCTTATCAGGGCAGTACTTAACCACCGTAAATGTCATGCCACAATTCTTAAATACTTGTTTTGGAAAGTGAGATTGTAAACGGAAGGAATCTTAACTACTCCTTATTCTGTTTCATACATACGTGCCTATAACAACAGGAATGCAGATGGTAAATCAGTTGTGATAAACCTCATTTAGCACCGATGACATGCCCAAGTCATGCTTTCCATGGCAATATTGTAAAGGGACAGTAAACTAATTCAACTAAGAGAGACTCAAATTCCACAATATTCTGTATCCAGTGCCAATACTCACCACAGTTCCTGCTTTGGTGTATTAATTGTTGGTTTATGCTGTTTATGTTAGAAAAATTGCCTAAGAAAATGTGATTTAACTGAGTTTTAGTTAATGGAGCTATTTCTCCAGGTCAGTGGCAGGACATTCACCTAAAAAAAACCCCTGGAATGGGCAGTTCAACCTCCAGCAGTGACTTTTCCCCATAATGAATTAATTGTGTGTGTGAACTATGATCCAGGGGGCAGGTGGGTGACCTCTGCACACTGATTAGTAGCCTCTCTCTGGCCCGTAACCAAAAAGAAAAAAAATTGCATTGATGGCTAACATGTGGTCTTGCCTCATAGCCCCCCATATGTGATTGCAAAGAAATTTAAATGATGCAGAGTAAGATCCATCATTAGGATTAGATCAGATACTAGTTCACTGGAATTAAGTTGTGCATTTTACTACTGGGGATGTTTTAGATAGAAATTGGTAATATGTGGCTGTTACTACGTTCTGTATTAAACAGGAAATATTATCCAATTGGATCTTTTATTGACCTGAGGATACTAGAAAATGGAAGGGCATTAATGTCTCAGATTGATACATGGTGCTTGTTACTGTGCATGTTACAGTGTCTGGACACTTGCACCATCAGAAATACAGTCTGGTCTGGCTGGTGGTCTCTGGAGATTTGGAAAGGTCGTAGCAAGAACCAGAAGAGAGATAATCCGCTTGCTAATATAACATTGCATTGCATATTACTTGCCACTTCTGTGCCAGACATCAAAAATTATAACCCCAACATACAATCAAAGATGCTCAAATGAGCCTAAAAAGTTCCTTTAGAAGTTGAGCTCTTCATGCTGGCATCGGTCACTTCACTCAGCGAAATGTGCTAAGAAGCTGAAACTACAGACTTCCATTTCTGGATCCAGTTGGGGATTTCTTTACCTCTCTTGTTACTTGACTCAGTGCTGTGGTCTTGTGGGTTCAAACATTTTTCCATAAATCTCAGCTTCAGTGATTCTTATTTCAGTGGGATTTTCTTTGGTAGTTTAACAGCAGCCAAACTCCTACATATCTCTTTCCTAGTTTAGTGTTAGCCAGCTCTCAAAGGCTATACAACTAATCAATTTTTCATCAGATACACAAAGTACAGAAGTTTCTAATAATAGGATGAGTGTTCCAAAATCACCCAAAATATCCTTGTTTTTCTGTAATCCTGCATGACTCACGTTGCTGTTGTTTCATAATCGTTGTTGTGACATTTGCAGTAAGTGTTGTGCTCATATCTGAGTGGGTGGATAGCCGCGGTTTTCGTGGCAGCAAATAAAACACTTTTTGCTGGGGAAAAACAGGTTGCTATGACAGAGTCATTTACCAGTAAAACATGAGTCAGTACCGTAAGCGATTACACTCCAGTGCATGGACAGAATTGGAGCATTATCAGTAATGAAACAGATTTTTAAACTATTTTTACCACATCCATTGGAATGGTGAGACTTAAGTGGTTTGCTCTTTGGAGCAGACAGTCGGGTGGGTAGACGTTTACAATTTTTTGAATGAACAAAGGTGCACTGCACATGCTGCAGCTTTGCAGATAATCTTTTACTACCACAGTTCCCTTAATGGTACTTTCACTACCATTTGTTAAAACACCGGTCTCATTATATGAAACTTGAAAGTTGAACTCAGGATTTTAATTGCACCTTATAAATAAAATCCTGTTTTTATTAGGCGCAGTTGTCTCCAGTATCATCAAGGTTCACCGCAGTAGCTATTTGTCTCCTGTAGCATGCCATACACTTTCAGGTCACCTGCTGTGCTGGGGCTAAATCTTACTTGCCTGAGAAATGCAAGCAGGATTGAGCCCCTGCACAGCATGTCCCTTGAGTTCAGAGGGACAACCTGCTGTAGTCATGTGAAATGATTAATTTTAGGCATTCGCGTTCTGGTCAAAAGCCATTGAAGGCAATGGGAAGTTTCCAGTTGGTGTAACTGGGCTTCAGATCAATTCCTTTCTTCTATTTGTGCTTTGGAAAGCAGTATTTCCTAGAATATCACTTGATTGTACAGGAGACATAAATTACATATGTGACAGATAAACACATACTTATTTTGTGCAACCCCACAGCCCCATGCTTTTAATACTCAGCTCCTTGAGGTGATCTTTGTAAGGGGCTAGTGGAAAACTGTGTAGGTTTCTGACCAGCTGATGAGGTTTGTGTCAAGTGTACGTGAAGAGAGTCTAAATTAATTTTTTTTTAAATCATCCCAAAAGCCTCAAGGAATACAAGTGTAAGTAACTGTGAATATTGAAAGCTGTGACAATTACTGTAGAGCCACAACTGAGGAATATTAAAGTCAAACCATCTTGTCTTCCCCTCGTGATCTATACAAATGCACATAAACATGCACAGATAGGTGTTCCTGCTTCTCAGCAGGTCCCACAGCACAACGAAAGCACGGTCACTCATGGTGACTTGTTGACCATCGTGCACTGTTACACTGAGTTCTTCTACTCTATTTTAAGAAAGAGGATAACTCTGCTGACAGGCTATTTTAAGCATCAGTAAGCAGGATCTATGGACCCAACCAGTAGGTACGTAGAGGAGCAAGTAGGACAAGTTGCTCTTTTGGGTAATTTAGGTGCCAATTCAAACCATCGTGTCTGCATGTAGGATGAGGACGAGGCTTAGCCATTGTGCTGCCAAATGACTCTGATGGCAACTCCTGCTTGTGCCACAGTTGCAAGGTATTGTTGACCATGTAGAAAGAAAAGCTGCAGCTGGGATCACGTATTTCTGCCTGCTTGAGCAGGATGGTTGCACTAGACGACATCCAGTGGTCCCTTCCAACCTTACCCATTCTGGGCTTCTGTGATACACAGAGGACCTTAATCTATGCAGGTGGACTACTACATTTATTTTGGCAGATGAGGTTAAACTGATGCTTAGGATAATACTATCTGAAAATATTTTTAAAAGTCAATCACTTACCAAAATGAAAATGACAGGTTATTAGCAGTATTAGAAATTAAATTAAGAAGATTTTACTAATAAACTCTGGTTTTCAACATTAAACTCCTGTGGTAAACAACATTGCTTCTGCCTGATAAAAAAATCATGCCTGACTTTTGTGTGGGAGTGTGTTTTACTTCTATACACCCTGCCACTGTTGCTTTTATTAATTCAAATCTTAGAAGGTAATAGTGGCATACTAAGAACCAAATATTAAACATAAATCTTTCAAGTGGCTTTGTAGGAATGCTGCAGTTGCTACAAATTTGATTATATTCTAGGAGTCGCATTAGAGTGTCCATTTTCACTTAAATATTTGTAGACTCCCTCCATAATATCTCCATAGTCTTGACACACTTGGATTTATTCATGGTCAAAGGTGGATGTTAGCAAGGCAAGACACTGTTAGCCAGGAATTAATGTAATATACAAGTGGAGCTTCTTTGTTTCCTACGCTATCTGTTGACATTCCCTAGGTACCAAAAGAAAATTACAGGGATAGACTTCTACTGTTATTGTCTCAGTGATAGGTCGTATCTCCAAACAAACTGTATGAGGAAGGTTATGTTTTGGAATAACATCCTGTGTTTTTGTGCTTAACCACTTTTCATTGATGGTCTGAAGTTGCATTGTATTAACACGAAGTATTTTACAGAGTTAATTGATATTCCAGGTTTGTCCGGGGGAAAATCTACAGCTCCCCACAACATGCTTGACAAGTTATTATATTTACTTTAGTCAAAGCCCGAGTGTGCAGTATCCCTCTTGGAGGTGGTCTATTATTGGAGTCCCATATGCTTTTTGTTTGGGAAGAAAGCAGTCACTGTGTCATACTGTTACACAGGGTATTCTTTTTCAAGGATGTTGTTCCCTTGGGGACCATATCATGCCAGAGTTCCTAAGTCTAATAAGACCTTTGTAGCTCTTATTGTGTCAAAGTTCTGGGAGGGAAGTAAGAGTTAAACAGAAAATATAATTCAAGCAACTATACTAGACCACATGTTGAAAAATATCACTGTTCAAACTGAAAGGCAAAGGCTTCAAAAAGATTCCTGATGTGGTAATCTTTTTATGTTTCTTACCAATTAATCTATGGAGACAAAAAAGGGTGATCTTTGTAGAATGTCTGGTTTTATTTTAAAGTAATTAAAAATATATCAGCAGTTCCATGTCCTTGAAAATTATATCACAAATCTTCAAAAGAAGTGTTGAAGATTTTAACTTGAATGGATTAGGAAAGCTGTGAGGGGTATCCCATCATCAGGGAATGACAGGATGCTACTTTTGTATATATGCAGACAGAGAGAGAGAGAGAGACAGTCTATTATTTTAAATGGCAGATGTGTCAATATGCCTTACTTTCTACACAAAATTTCCACGTTAATGGAAGTAAATAATGTCCCTGAAACATCCCCATATGATAATTTGGCTAACTAAAGACCTGGACTAGTTAAAAAACACATTTCGTACCTTACAACAAAAGTTATAACAACTGTGGTAAAGGTTTAATACATCCATATTCATGATTCAGCTGGATATAATCCTTAATTCACTGGATAAATTCCCACTGAGTTTCTTGGAGTGAAAGTCCGGTTTATAAGAACTGATGTTGAACTGATGAGAAGTTGATAAGATGGTCTAGGAATCCTCAAGATTTCAGCTTTGCATGGAACTTTGATTTACTAACCAAGGAATAGTCCCAGACACATATCAGTTGTTTTCTTAAGAAAAGAACTATCAACAGTTTTTTTACAGGGACAGTAATTTTCCAGACTTGGAACTCCATTGGGATGCAAACCAGTGACTGGTACATGATTGGCTTTCAGTTTATCAGGATATGAGGATAAAATAACCAAGATAAAAAGCTTGGAGATTTACTTCTGTTGTTTTCCCCCTTTATTCCAGCACCTGGTTTCCCAGCAACGCCTTTTGATACAGGATGAATCAGTGAACCTGTTGAGTCTGTACACATCCCCTTCTCTGCCCAACATTACCTTGGGACTTCCAGCAATACAACCTCAAATCAGTGTAAGTGACCAGTCTCAAGCCTTCCTGCATACATTTGCTTCCAGAAAACCTATTCTGATTATTCTCTTTATTTTTAGCATTTTGGAACATAAGCAATTCAAAGTAGGAACCAGACCTCTCTATGCATTGGGCAACATCTGGATATTTAAGGGCACAACTTGAAAGCAATATTCATTCTTGATCTCAAATAAACAAGTGCCAGTGTGGATCTTAGCTAAGTACAGGCCACATGCATTGCATTTATGCCAGATAACAGATTTCAGATGTGGAAAGAAGTATATGAGGAGATTATTTAGTTTAAAAGTATGAGGAGACTATTTAGTATAAAAGTTTAATTATATGATCATTTCTACCTGATAAATTACAGCACCTGCTGCTTTTTGTGAGATTCCAGTAGTGACCTAAACTGGGCTGGAGAGTTGTAGGAGAAGAATGTAGTATTCCCATAGCTCAGTAAAATACCTGAAAACTTTGCTACTGGTCAAAACTTACCTGCTTTCCAACAACAACAACAACAACAACAACAACAACAACAACAACAACAAAGAAGTAAAAATATAAATGTAGTTTCAAGTTAAAGCTCCATGTTATTTTACGGCTTTTTCAATACATTTACTCTTCTTAGCAGCAACACGTTGCTACAATCTGACATTGTAACATCAGGTACAGAACTTTGCAAAGAAAATTATGTAAGCCTGAAGTCAGTTCTCTAGAAGTCTTAGGAAATTATTGTTTTTAAAGGATGGAAAAATTGAATATCATGAAAACTAGTGCTTACTTTCTCAGAGGATATAATCAAAAATTTCTTAGCTATTTCACAAAAATATAACTAGCTTCAACTAGCTTCAAAGTAAATTTATAACATTAAAAAGAAATGAAAATATGTTTCATTTGCTCACTCAAAACTTATAAGCTTTTGATGTGGCCAGCTAGCACCAAATATTACTTTTGGCACTAGAAAAAACAAAGGGATTGATTTATGCAAGTAATGTTTATTTCTGTTACTAGAATAAGCAGTTGCAAATTGAATGTAAAGCTTACTTTGGTGTTTGTTTTTCAGGGGAGGGTGGTAGCAGTGTGAAGTAAGCATACACCAAAAAAAATATCGGTGAAAACCTTGGTTTAGAATTTATGGAACTCAGATTATCAGAGATACTGTTTTTACCATGACATACCGTAAGCGTTTATCTGCTAGCCTCAACATGCATATTTCTGTTAGGTTATTATTCTTGCTGTAAAAATTGTTATTCTGCTTGAACTGCCGTTTCAGGATTTTTTTTTTTAAGTAGGCAAAGAACAAAGCAATATAAAGTACATTTGCAATGATGAAGGGCCAAAATTTCCAAAAGCTTTAAATCAATAACTGTGCAATTTGTAAGGCACTTCAAAATGCTACATACATACAACAGCCCTTGATGATTCTGTAGATGAGAGTTTAACTGTGCAAGTTTGCTTTGCAAAGGGTAAAACTTACATTTGTGCTGTCCTTCAGGGAGTCAGGGAGTGCTCCAGGAAAAGTAATAGCTTCCCACTACTACAGGTAACTATTCTGTTTTGCTGATTGGCTTGCTGTGTGATGGAAAGTTATGTGAAAAACCAAGCCTTTCCTATTCCAAACTCAATGCAAACTATTTCCTCTGATCCTCTAGTTTCCTGTGCAGAAGGCTGTGGGAAGGTCTTTAGGAATTTTAAGTCACATCCTTTCATTAATAATGTTCTAACTAGTAGTTCCTTATGCTTTGGCTTTTATTACTGATTGTTTTCAACTGGTTTCATTACTCAGTTTCTCACAGCATTACATTTAACTGGCATGTTCTTCCTTTTCGTCTCACAGTCAAAGTGTAAGATAGGGATGTTAACCTTTTCTTCTGTATGTGTGTATAAAGAGTGACACAAGACCATCCAATCAAGCAGAAGTATAAATGGCCACTTCTCTGAAAAGCAGTTACCAATGCTGTTGTTCTTTGACAGGCTTCGTCGTCATTCAAAGAAAAGCAGAAGGGAGAGACCCCATCACTTAGACAAGGAGTGGCCTTGGCTGGACAGTATGGAGGAAACATTCCTCCGTCGTCAACTCATCCTCACATTGCTTTGGAGGGAAAGCCAAACAGCAGTCACCAAGCTCTCTTGCAGCATCTGTTACTGAAAGAACAAATGAGACAGCAAAAACTACTTGTGACTGGTAATGATCAAAGCTCCAACAATGCTAATTTAAGATGTTTTTAGTGACATTTGTGTTCAGTTTGAACTTAATGCGGTAATACAGATACCATACATCCTAACTGCTGGGAAAAGTGGAAGGGTGGAAGAAAAAAAGGCCAGTATCTTTGTTTTCCCTTTTAGTGTTTCTGTTCCAGTCTGTTAGCCTGAAAGAATTCAGTGATTACAGAAAAGAGAAAATGATTACTTCATCACATTCTTTTGCAGCAGCTGAACTTCCCAGCATGGCGAGGCACGTGGTACATGTCCCACTGCATCAGTGCAGATGCAGAGTTCTGCAATATACACCCCTCTTCTCACTGAAAGCTTTCCTTCCTGTTAGAACTATTAGTTTGTCGTTTTTCACAGGGGAGTGAAATGTCCCTGTTTTGCAGGAGCGGTTCCTCTTCATCCACAGTCTCCTTTAGCAGCAAAGGAGAGAGTCTCACCTGGCATAAGAGCTGCCCACAAACTGCCTCGTCACAGGCCACTGAACCGAACCCAGTCAGCTCCTCTTCCTCAGAGCACTTTGGCCCAGCTGGTCATCCAGCAGCAACATCAGCAATTTTTGGAGAAGCAGAAACAGTACCAGCAGCAGATCCACATGAATAAGGTGAGTTCCCAAAGTAAAGAATTTCCAATAAATTTAAAGGTGGGAAACTAACAAGGAAGTTTAGTTATTGGTGCTATGTTATCATGGACAGTAGAGAGGTTCTTGCAGGAGTATCTTTTTTGTTTATGCACAATTGGTATGTACATTTGTATGGATCTTAATTTTAAGGTTCTGAAATAGACTACAATTCAACAAAATAGAGTTCAAAGCAGCTTGCAGTTTTACCTGACAGGTGGTTTCCCGTTGAAAGGCAAATAATACCTTAAAAACTGGCATGTGTACTTCTGAGCTGCAGCAATCTCTCAACTTGCTTTGCTTTTGAATTTTGTTAAAACCTTTCTCATTGTGGACTAGAACGTTGCATAAATTGATAACTCATTTGAACTCATATCAGCTGATTAAATTTACCAGGTTTATGTAAGATATTTACTAAACATCTGGAGAAATATTAATCAGTGTGTATCAAACTGACTTTTCTCTGTGAGCAACATGAAAGTTTTTTGCTTATGTGGTGATATTAAATGACCATATAAGGAGAAAGAGAAAAATGTGCTGTTGCTGATATCTGACACAGAGTTGAATCGTGTAGTACAAGATTGCCTATACAGTAACACCTTATCCTGAGCAGGAGCAGGGGGAAGAATAAAGGGGACCATCCATTAATAAATAAAGAGCAGCAGAATCTAGATAGATTTAACAGGAAGCAATACTTCTACGACAAAATCAAGTTGTTATCTGCTCTGAAATTAAGATATGCAAGTAATTACATGTTTTTATTTGGGGAACATTTTTCTGCACTTAGTACACAGCTTTCCACAAGTTGTTTGCTGAAGCTCCACTAGTACTACAAAGACATTAATTATGCATCTTTAGTTGTCTTCTTTTGTTTTAGTGTTACTCAGTAGCTATATATAGGAGGCAATGTCAAAGAAGAAAAGATGAAAAGTGGATGTTCAGCTCTTGGACCTAAGGGAAAAAAAATCATTCCACCTTACTTACTGGGTGAATTTCCCAGGGGTTACTGATTCTTTGGAATCTACTAAGAATTCCCAACAAAATTAGAAACAAACCTAGAATTTAAGCACATAGTTTGTACAGTGGTTTGGTTATTAAATCTTGTCTTAATTAGGAAAAATGAAGACCAGAAAACTTCAAAGTTCAGAGCTGATCCTTGCATGTTAACCCCTCTCAGCTTGGGTGTTTTGATTACTCAACTAGGACTCCAGTTGGCTTTTCTTTGAGTATGCATTCCATATGTTTAATCAAGATGGCATATGTATATCTCATAGCCTCAGGTTTTGAAAATATTTCACCTTCCCTCAATTGTCTGAAAAGAATTTTTAACTGGTAAAGTACTGACTCTTTGTACTATAAACCCATTAGTGCATGCATTCCTCACAAAGCAAAGAACCCCACTGACATATTTTTGTTAGATAATATGCTTATTTATATAAATTCTGCCATAGCATTTGGGGGTATGTGCTGTGGCATATATGAACATTTGTCCCCAGTGTGAAAATTAAACTTGAGGCACATAACCACCTATTTCTAGTCACAGAGGACTAGGAATGCATTGCACCTTACCAGAGCTAGACTGGATAAGGAAGTAATAGTACTGGTTTGTGATAATGCTTGTTTCAGTAACTTTTTTTTTCAGTTGAACTAAAATGAAAATACATGTTAATGAGAATAATTCCCTCTCATACTTGAAATATGCCTTCATTCTCACATGGTTCTTTGTGATGAAGAGACAAAACTGGTGAATCTAGCTTTTATTCTGTACAGTATAGGCTACACACACATGCAGATAGTGGAAATTTTAGTCTATCCTAGGGCTTCTGCCTGCCTTGAACCTCCATAACCTACTTTTTCCCCAAGAACTTCTCAGTCTCCTTTACTCCTACTCCCAGAGCAGCCAGCCTTCTTCAGGAGCACGGTGAGACTCCTCAGAGCAGCAAATACCTGAGGAGGAATGAGATCATGTTGCAGCCAGAGAAGCAGTGGGTTTTCTGAGGATGCGTGTGGTTTATCAGACTTTACAGTTTGCAGCATCCAGGTTCTTCTCCATTCTCAGAAGAACCATTTTGAAGAATAGTACTGAAAAATGTCAGTGCTCTAGTCATATATCTGTCCTCTGCAAGGACACAGAAAGCCTTATGTACTTACAGAATCTAATTTTTAAAAACTGGAATTTAAGGGTAGCCAATTAGACAAGAGAGCGAAAAAAAGATCAATTCATGGAGTAGCTTTTAAATAGTGAGTTTAAAGCTATATTCTTTAACCTTTTAGCTAAAAGTTCAGATTGAACACCTGTGACTACATAAGGTTTTTGAACTCTGCTAGCATGGTAGAATATACTTTGTTTGGTCTTAAAACTTGCCTCTGTTCACAGTTGAAGTTACTTTTTCATTACATAATTTGCACAGCTTTACAATCAAACCCTGCAAAGCAGAGTTATAGTTATTTGAAACTTTAAACAGTAAATATTCTAGACCAGGTAGAAGAGCAACCCAGTATTTCTTAGGGTAAGATTGGGCATGTCTCAAGTGATCACATGAACTTGGTTTATTCTGTTCTTCTGTCCTTTACTCTTCTGTTCATAGGCTGTATAATGAAATCTGAACAGAGGTATAATTCCTGCCTTTTCAGTCATGGAAAATGCAGAGGTTTGATTTAAAAAGGAATACTCAAGGATCCTAAAAGTTTTGGTAATAGAGATCAGAACCATTTTAAACTGTCCAGACTGTGAAATGCTGGTTGATCAAGAGCTTAGAGCAAATCAATATCTTCTTTTCTGTTTTCTATTTCTCTTGACATTTTATTCCTTATGTTTAGTACTTCAAGTAGTTAAGTATTTAGTATTCAACTGAACCCACAATTCGAATGTTTTCCCTGAGCTAAGATGATAGGGTATGTGTCAGCACTCCCTGAAAACTGGTTTTGGTCAGATCTCCTTGGCTGACTTATAGGTGTAACAACAAAAGCAGGAAGAGAACCAGTTTTTACCCACCCCGTTGTTCTTGTATTTATCTTGAATTAAAAAACCCCCACATTTATTTTCTTTGAGGAAAAAATATGCTTCATGAGCAAGCCAGTTCTCCAGTGAGGGTGATAACGAGCAAAATCTAAGATAGGTCAGAGGTAAAGGATTCCCCTGGATCATTTACATTCTGAAAAGAAACAAATCATTGCCAAAAGGTGTGCCTCTGTCCTTACTAGCAAAGAGGAGATCCCCTATGGATTATTTCTGGTCAGCTGTCAGATGCCTGGCTTTTGATGTGGGAAATGGTATATGTCTCCACTGAAGTCTGACATTTATACCTGTGGGATCTAGTACACTGACCTTCTGAAAACATTCTGCAAATGTTGACATCTCTTCCACAAGTCAGTAAAAACTCTTGTCCCAGAATTAATAATGAATGTGAAGTAACCTGAACTCAGCTTGTCTTAGGGAAGACCGGCTTTGCCATTGTCAGCTTTAATATACTTCTGTCCAAATGACAGCTTATTTCCTCATAATACCCTTTGATCACCATTGCAGATCTTCATTCTGCTCAATAAAGTGAGACCAAAGTCCAAAACCCCCAGTTAAAATTAGTGCAATTGGATACCAGAAGACCACTGCTACAATAAAAAAACTTAAAATCTTGATATTATTGTGTATATCTGTATCTAGAGAGCTTTGACCCAGCCACTTGCAGAGAAAAAAGGAGGATTTTGATGTAACTAATCTAAATGCAAAGCCCCTAGCAGAAGTCTGTGTTCAAGAAAATCTCAGAAAACATAACGTGAAGAGTACATGAACAAAGCCATCTGTCTTTAGAAGTTATTTTTGCCATGTATGATGAATAAGGCCTGCCTCTACTGAGGCTGAACTAGCACTGTCTTCACTGGGGCCAAGATTTTATTTGACCGATGCAGAACCCTATTTGTGTTCTTAAGTTGTGTATTCGTAGCATTTTGGCAATTTGTTTCCAATGGTAAAATTCTCTGTATTGGAGAGGTAAAGGGCAAAATAATGGGGCAATTGGTAGTGTGCTCTAAAGTACAGGAAGTATATGGATAATGTTAAGGCTTATATAAGAAACACCTGAATTTCAGTGTTCATTCTAGGATGTCATTTGTTTTAAAGGATCTCTGTATAGGGAATCGGTGACCAGGCAAGGTTACTGTGAGGTAAAAAAACATATAGGAAGTGAATATTCATTAGTACTTGGATAGTGTTCTCAGTTTACCATTATCTTTTAATAAAAAATGAAAAATAATACAGAAATCTATGTTGATGGAAAAATAGAGTGATTGTCAGTAAGAATATGGAAATATTGATTAACCCCAGATTAACGATTCACTTTTCTGAATGGTATTTAATGGAATGTGGAAGACCAGATCAGGTTCAGCAGCAGTAAATCAATCTAGCTTTATTAAACATACGACACTGAGGTTTTGGTTTTGCAGCGTACAAGTCTGACTAGCATCTTCTGTAGGTGAGACATATTCTTTCAAATATTGCTTATTATTTGGGCAAAACTAAAGGAACTGATGCCTGTTTGGAACTGGGAAATGCCCAGAGCATTTTCTCCTTTATTGAGAACTAATGTTTAAGCCATACTGCAGAAGAATGATTTTGAAAGAGAAATACATCCCTCAGAAACATGGTACTACGTGAGTAACAGAAAGCAGGAAGCAGGAGCCAAGTTGTTTTCAGCGCAGCTAACAACGCACATACAACACACATAGCTGGAAAGCAGTCTGGCTGCCGTAGGGGAGAAGGGGAAAAAGTGTTCTGTAAGAATATAGATGAGTTCTTAGAAGTGATTGCCATGTACTTAAAATTAATTAAGGATGGAAACATATTGGTTGGCTGTTGCAGGACTTTGTGGTTTTGTCTCTTTGTAAACACATCTTACTTAAAACACTGTATTTTACAAGAGCATGTAATTTCAAAGGGGAAAAAGGGGCTGCATCTGAAGGACCTATAAAATGGTCTGTTGCAGTGTCCAGATTATTTAGTCTTCCACTTTTCTGTACAACCAAGCAGGTTAGGATATGTTTAATGTCTTTTTTTTTCTTATTGGACTCTTGCAGTTATACAGTGGAGTTGATATCTGTAAATACTTCCTCTCCTGCTGACAGTATTTACTTTGACTTACACATATCCCTTATATCTTAATTTCCTGAAGATAAAAGCAAAAGAAAATATAGGTTATATTAGCATGAAGATGTTTTTTTAGTGACCACTTAAATTGGAATAGGTGACAGCAGTAAAGTATACTGTGCAACCCTTAATTTATTAGGGAAAAAAACTATGGGTTTGTTATTGTTTTTAAACATAGTCCTACTGAATCTCAGATTAAGCAATCACTTTTTCAAAATTAAAAAAAAGATGCATTAAAATTAGGAGAAAGTCCTGCATGTACCTACAGATAAAATTCAGAAAAAAATGGTAAGTGGGGGTTTAAAGTGGAAGGTTTAAACATTAAGTGTAAGCAGAAGTATCCAGCTGTGCAATGAAAAGACCTGAGCAGTGTTTCATTCAGAACATACTCTACTCTGTAACCCATCTTTAGATAGATAGATAGATAAGATAGATAAGATAGATAAGATAGAAGTACTGACTCTAAACTGCTGTCTTCACATGTCTCCAGATACAGTACTACTACCAGGAGACATAATTTAATTGAGATGTTTCTGACTTAGGAGAACTGCCCAGTAATGCTGCTAGTATAAGTACTGGATGGGGATGGGGCCAAGCTGTCATTAAAAAAAACTTCAACAAATATGAAAGCATCATGGTGATACAGAGAAAGCAGTCAGCTGTGGCTTAGCTGTCTGAGCAGCAGAAGGGATTTTCAGGTTTTGGGTCATGTCTCCCCCATTCCATCCAGTTTGATCATGCTCCATTGTATGAGAGGATATGACTGTAGTGCCTGTTGTTGCCTTGCCTGAGGCTTAGTTAAAGTCACAGTGGAAAGGATGTTTTTAATAAAACTTTGCAGTAAGGAAGATAATATAAATACACTTCATATAGTCTATTGAGTAAATATATGAAGACTTCCATTTCACAGAGTTTTAGAAAATTTAATTTGCTTATCTCCTCCTGTTGCTGAAACCTGGAGCAAATCACCTGCTGGGTTCCACAGCATGGGAGCCGGCTCCAAACCAGGAACACTGCAAGTTGAAATGCACACAAATACCACTCTAAGTCTCTGCAGCCCCCTTACATGTGCTTGTTCTCTCCACTGACTGCACGCAAGAAGTGCTTGAAGGTGATCCATGTATAGATTCTATACTGCAGTCTGTCACGTGTTGCTTTGGAAAGCTCAGCAGCAGATCTGTACCCTACAGCAGTGTAAAGAAGAAAGAGCTGGACATAAAAGTGAAAAAGCATAAAAGAAAGGAGAGCAGTAATGAGCTAAATATGTGTCTTAACTTTGCTGTGGGCATGCACTCATTTTCTCTTGGCTTCCCCTCCAGAAAACCCACCTGGTGTCAAGTAACTGGCACAGGGAGTGGTTTACAGATGGATCAGCCTCAGTGACTCTCGTAGTTTAAATGATTATCTGTCACACAGATGTTTCAGTTTCTATTTGCTCATTAGCAGCCAGCCATGCAGCCTTACCTGCCTGTCTCTTCATGCTTGAGGAGTGGAAAAGGCTCCCCACAAATGGTTAACTAATTACTATTATTATTATTATTGTTGTTGTTGTTATTATTATTAATAATAGTAGACAGGAGTGTACCTGAGCTGATTGCACATAGCTAGCTTTAGTACCGTCTTGGTCAGTGTCATCCCCCTGAGGAACAACTGGGAAAGATTGATAGGTTTGATCTGAGAAATTTTTCAGGTGCTGTGTAATAAAAGGAGACTCTCCACATTATTTGAAGTAGTGAGGATTGCCCAGTTTAGGGCATGCCACCTGCAGCACACAGGATATTCATGTTGAGATTTGCCAGTTGCTACAGTAATGAAGAGGGGGTTTTTCTTTGTTTCTTTTTAGTAAGCCATTAAACTCCCTTTACACCTTAAAAATGAAGGTTTGCTGTGAGAATAGCCAGATAGGCTTCCTCTGAGGAATTTGTTTCTCCACTCGTGTGAGGCATATGCATCAAAGCATTAACTGGAACTGTATAAATTTATATTTCAACTCTGCTTGTTGACTTCATAGGATTTCCTAAATCCAGCTGCAGCTTCTTCATCACAGTTTACGTGACAACCCGGCATTTTTCCATATGCATTAGCAAGCTGAATAAAACTGGATGGTCCGTGGTTTGTGACAAAAACAGACATCCTGAAGCCATCCATATACTCAGTAACTGAGTACATAACACTAGCTAAAACTCAGTTTGAAAGGCATGATTGATGTTGGGGGGGAGGCAGCTGGGAAGAGGAACGTATGTAAGAGTAATGGTAAAAGGTGTTCTTTCCCTCTCAGAATATTTGACTTGGATGATACAAAATAGTATTTACTTGAAATCAAGCAGGCCAGTTGAATAAATTATAATTTCTCACTTGACCCTGCAACTTCTTACTCTCATGTCTGATTTGTGCCTCTTTCAACAACATGGGGATTTTTTCTAGTTTAGGCTTTTGGACTACATTTGGAGTATTTTGGAATGCATTGGCTTCATCTTAAATAGCAAAACACAAACTGCACATGATTGCAACGCTCAGGCATCTGGCACCTGTGCAGAGCTTTCAGTAGCAGTTACTGGGCTAGAACTGGTGTTGCCTGGCTGGCTGTGTTAGATCATCATTGCTGGAACTGGGATACCTGTTCAATGCACCACAAAGGCTGTAGTCCTTCCAGTCACGGACAGACGAGCTTGTAGTATCCTTGTGCCACGGGATAGGGGACTGACACCAGCTCTTTGTCACTTCTCCTTTGTTGGCTTTCAGTGCCTTCATGCTTTAATTGAGAGAGATGTTTGTGTGAAAATTCTCCAATTTGCTTATAACAAAATATTATAGCTTAATAGTTTGCTTATATCTTAGTGTTCCTTTATTATTTTGTGTTGTGGAAAATTTACTGTATGATGGTATTTCTGCATTCACATTTGAAGAGGATGGAGGAAGACTAATTTCTCTTGTTTACCAGCTGTAATGGTCCAACAGATGTGTCATGTTTTTCATTATCCTGCCTTATTTTTAGTTTATTATTATTGTACAGCACTCTATATACATGGTATTTTCTACTGCAGAATAAAAGGTGGCCTTTTGCTTAGGGACTTTTGGTTTTTTTCCTGGGTACATCAGTGTTTTGATGGTGCATGGCTACATGGGTTTGCTGTGGACCGTTTAATTTCATCCGTGCAGATCTAGTACTTCTTGGTGTTTGGCATCAGTGAAAGGAGTCAGTACTTGTTCCCCTCTTGTCTTTCCAGATGCTCTCTAAGTCCATTGAGCAGCTCAAACAGCCTGGCAGTCACCTGGAGGAAGCTGAAGAAGAGCTTCATGGAGATCACTCAATGCAAGAAGAGCAAGCTCCCGCCACCGGTGCCAGCGTTAGGGCTGAGAGCAGCAGTGCTGGTGTGGATGACAGAATAGGACAGCAGGTGGGGGCTGTGAAAGTCAAAGAGGAGCCACTGGACAGTGATGAGGATGTTCAAACCCAGCAAATGGAATCTGGGGAGCAAGCTGCTTTTATGCAACAGGTAATAGGCAAAGATTTAGCTCCAGGATTTGTAATTAAGGTTATTATCTGAACATCACATGCGTTTTCTAGGCTTTGATAAGCAAATGTGTTTTGATTCACCGAGCTAGCAAATCCTGATTTACCATTCAAAGAATTTAACAAATGCAGAAGTGTTGTATGTACACTTGAAAACATAGTGAAGCTCATCCTTATGGCCACTAATTGAGAAAATATCTGTTGCAGTCAATATTTTACATAAATCTTTGCATAATAGCTGATAGACGTTGTATTAGCCCAGAAATACCTTACATCGCTTAGTTCTAGTGGAAGAGAACTCGTATCACCTAGCCTGTTGAGATCAGCAATTGATGGAATTAGTTTCCAGACCTGATTGATGAAACATTCTTCTGATTCTGAATCCTCTGACATCTGCTTTCAGCTGTCTGTATATATTGTATCATACTGTAGTCTTGAACACTGTTAATGTTAGGGTATTTTTTTCCCCAGTAGACAGGTACTGACTGCTATCTTAGTGGTCCCAGGCTGGTGTACAAAGTTTAATTTAGAGAAAAGTACAAGGTGGATATAAAGAGGCAAGGCAAGGCACTGTTTGAAATTTGCATTGTTTTCTTTTTTTTTGCACTGCTTGGTTAATTTTTCATTCTGTCTTATTTGATGATAATGTCTGCAGAGACATCCTTAAATGCAGCAGATGCAAGTACTGGTGAGAAGCAAAATGCAGCATTAGGTTCCAGTCAGTTATTAAGACATTGCACGAAAAGCACAGAACTGTTATCGTTATCATCTGATATACAATCACTTGTTTGTTTTTGTTTTAAATGGAGACTAATTGTACAATATCACATAACCTTTACCATGGAGTCTCATGGACAAATCCTAAAATCACAACTGTGCCCAGAATGCCACCTTGACAAAAGGCAGGTTCGGCTGGCCTGGGTGCTTTAGGCAGAGCTGAAAGGCGCAGCCGCGCGTGCAGCCCGCGAGCTGCATCCCGCTCCATCCCTTACGGTCGGCAGAGCAAGGCTGGGTGCAGTGCAAGGCCCTGTTTATTTAAGTCCATACTTTGTCAGGTCCCTGCTGTTCTCCTGCAGAAAAGTGATTTTGGGAGGGGGGGCAGGAAATGCCTTATGGAAACAGGAAGCCCAAGTGATTCATGTGCTGAGGAATGCGGGGCAGGGGGGACGGGGCAGCGCTCCCTCTGTTTTTAAAGGCACTCTATGAATTGATTTATTGTCAAAGAAAATAACAAAGCGAGTAGGGAAATTGTTAAGGAAGCTTTCCAGTGAAACATTTCCTTCATATTCCCTTTTGATATGTTTACCTTGTTTTATAGGTTTACTTTTGTTAAGCTAGTTAAAGATTCATTGTATTAAGATCCCCTTTAATATGGATAATCCCAAACTGACCTGGACTCCTTGTCAGGTTTTTTTTCTATTAAAAATATTTGTATTTCTAAAGCTGAGGTATTTTAAGGTGCAGTATCCGGTTTCAAAAGAGGTAGTTGTTTTGCCAAATGTAGAAATTGTTCTAAAATATGTTATTAGCATGTGTTGTTTACATTATGTTCTAATACTATTCAATCTCTTCTAAAATGTTGCAGCTTCTAAAGATACATTATCCTTTTTCCTAGAAAGTCTCCAAACAAATGACTAAATAGCTGCTGTTAACATGAAAGGCCTCAGTAGATAGAAGAAGATTTAATTGAGAAAAACACAGGTGATTTAAATGTGTGCTTCATATTTGAACAGAAATTTTTATCCATCCTGGATGAAAAAAATTACATTTACATTCAAAAAGTGAAGGCTTTAAAAATGAAATTATATGTGGTTCCCATTCTGTATATGTTTAATTATCTTTCAAAGCTGACCTTAGCCTCATCAAAAAGGGATAGTGCATCTTTTAAAACACATTTGTGGAGAAATCTGCAATTGAGAAGAATTTTGTACAATATCACTTCAAAGACATGTATTCACAGAAGACAAAAGATATTTTTATAATGTCATTCAGGTGAGAAACCCCAAAACATTAGTGTACTTTAATTTCAGAATCTTTCAAAATTGGATAAAATTAAAATAAGAGAAAGTACCTGGAACCAGTGAAAAGGAAAACTGGGTTGAAACAACCACATTTCTAATTGGTTATTGTCTCTTACATTTTAAATCTACTGTATTTATTATAATTTACACCCTTAGAGGTGATCTCTTGTTTTGTGTTGTAAATATATTCTGTTTGTATGTTCCCTTTTTTTGCCTTCTGATATAAGTCCTTTCCTTTCTCAAATAAAGTTTTTTTTTAAAAGATCCCCTTCCAGATATTTGACTTTGTGTAAATTTGGTAACTTAGTGGTTTATTTGCTCTGTATAATAACCAAATATGTTTGCTACACATTGTTGAAACAATTTAAACTTTCAGAAGAAAGGTTTTTTATTACACTATTCTTACAATAATTACACAAAGTCTTTCTTTTTGGTCTCTTGTTTTATCCTACATCAGCCATTATAAGTTTTAGTGACTGTGGAATAGTATTGATGCATGCTCATTTTCCCATCATGGCATCTGTCTTGAACATGTGATCATACCACGTAGGAAAGGTAAAGTGAATCCCAGTTCCTCAGCTTTTAATTATCCAAAATTCAGATGAACAGTAATAAATTCCATGACATTTCTAAAACCTGCCTAGACCCCTGATCTGAAAATGTGCTTGTACTGACCACTTTGATATTCATCAAGACCTTTGCAAAACTAGAGTCCACCTGTAAATATGCTGGGGGAGAGGGAATCCATGAACTTGGAAGACTTTAAAGCAGTTGCATGAGACAGTGAAGTCCCAACGTGGAGAACTTCCATGAAGATGTTAAATACTTCGTGACATTTCCTGAACTTTGCTTAGGATCTAGAGAGAGAAACAGCTTGTACTGCATAACAATCCCTGTTGCTACAGTACATTTACCAGAAGAGTTTGGAAAACTGTTCATTTCCAAAGGCTCTAAGCAGCTTTGATTCTGGTATAACTTTAACTAAAATAAAATCTGTGTTTCAACAACATAAGTATGTAAGAATAAATAGTTCTGTAAATCAAATTCAATTATTTTCACTGGTGTAGCAGCAACGTAATGTTTCATCAGTAATACAACCCCCAAAACCAGATAAAAGGTCAAGTTTTAGCTGAGGAAAGCTTAAAACAAGCATTAACAGTAGAACATTGTACTTCTTGACTCATTGTTTATAGTATATTTAGAATCCTATGTCTTTAAGTAAATCATGCTTTCATAACAGGGATTTTATTGAGTTTCCTTTTGTTTATATACCTGTGTTAGAATTAGAAGAGCAGCCATAAATGTTTTCAATTCACGACATTCCTGTGTTGGAGACTGCACCTAGATTTTTTCTAAATTATTTACCATGCATCAAAGCACCCATAATGAAGGAAATAATCATAATTTAATACAATTCACAAGCCTTATTTTTTTCCCAGGATGACATGCACCTCTTTTTTTTTTTTTTTAACAGTAGATGTTTATTCTGTCCTGTTGTCCAAAAAGTAAAGCCAGTATTGCTGATAGCTGCCAATTTAGAAGTAATTGCTAATAAATGAAGGAAAATCCTTCATAACGTTTACTCAGACACACATTACTGGAATGTAGATACTGTAACATTAACCTTGTTTTGGTCTTCTGGCATTAACAAATTAGGATTAAAAGCTGACTGCCTCAGCAAAGCAGGAGCACTTCAGACACTACCACCACTCATTTGTGCACTATCTTCATTCCATCCTCATTACCATCAAGATCACTAAGACTTTCTCCATGTTACTTAAGCCAGCTATACCCTGTTTTTATCTTCACTGGAATTCTGAGGTAAAAATCTATAAACATTAGTCCCAAGCAGCAATCTAAAAGTGTTTACTTATTTCTCCCCCTTATGAACACTTCACAATTTGCAGCCAAAATTAGCTAAGCCGAGTTAATTTCCTTATTGTATTCTGTCCTGCTAGCAGCATGTCCTACTTATCCACTTAAGAAATGTTTGTTTGATTTTCATTTATTTGTTTAGTTTCTGATTTCCTTATGCAGTTCCCATCATCTGGGTGGTAACGGAGCTTCTGTACCTCATTTCTCTGTGGAAGAATATAGTTTAGATCCCCATCTTCTGAATTACTGGTTAGGCAAACAGGAGAAGAGCATCCTGGATGAAATTATCTTCACTGGACTAGAGCAATAGTACAAGTAATTTTTGTGGGATTTTACTGCTCTGTTTGATAGACTTTGTGCTTTGCATTTGTTGTTTTTTTTTCTCTTCTAATTCAGCCTAACTTGGATTAAGGTTTAAAGGTTAAAAATAGGATTAGCTCAAACTGCATAGCCAGCAGAAAAGCTGGGTGCCTCAGCCATGCGCTCACTCGCACACATATCCTGGACTGGGAAGGTGCATCCTTCAGGCATGTCCCACTTTCTGGCCCCCATTTGCTGAGCTTGAGTGTCACACTCCTGCCTGTTTTGTTTGTGGCCCCATAACTCATCTAGCCTGTACAGAACAACTTCCCTGGCTACCTGTGGGCACATACATCTGCTACAGCCACCCAAGGATTATTTAAGCAGCAGCTGAGAGTTGAAAGGAGTCCCCTTAGCAACTTGAAATCATTCAGCAATGTCATTTGCTTTGATACATGGGGGCCTTAGACTAGAGTTGTTTTGATAGACCAGATACTCACTTGTAAGTGATCCAGTGCCTTAATTAACTGAGTAAGATGTTTTGAATGTGGCTATGGAGTCTTTCTTGCATTTGTTTTACTTTATTTTCCATAGCTGTCTTGAAGTAACAGTGTTGACTCTTAAAGGTACATAGCCCTGAAATACGAGGCAGATGATTTGGAGGATATGATGTTAAAAGTATCCCTCTGTACACTTGATCCTTTCAGGCTGTGAATGGCAGGAAAAATGGAAATGCAAGTTTTGAACAATGTCAGACACAAACTTGCCTTCCCCTCTCCTCCCTCCTAAATTATATTGCCACTGCAGTCTTAGGTCAATTAATCTCGTTTTTTTGTAGGCTGCCTTAGCTGTTTCCTTTTACTCTGCAGCCAGTAAGAGACACTAACCTTGCACCTTCCTGCCCTTCCTCAAGTCTGAGACTGCACAGTCCCAGTACAACCCCTATACAACACAAGTTGGCTCTATGATTTCTGGGATCAAACATAGTGTGGAAGGAGCAAGGAGGTGGAGTGCTGTGTAGCTGGATCTGTTTTGTGAAAATTTTTCATTTATCTACATGCAGGGAAGTCTCTGAATATTTAGCCTGATTGTTCTCAGCCTTATTCTTAAGGGCCTCTTCATTTCTATCAAGTTTCTAACTGTGGTCTTTAAAAACTATGTTACAGGAAGAATAATTCTCTTTTTTTTATGCTAATTCTACATAACAGTGCACAATAATGTGAATAATTACAAGTAATTGTTCTTTCCCAAATAACTATACTTTCCCATATCCAGTTGGATGTGATCCAACACACAAGAAAAGAATCTTTTTTTTTAAGAAAGCCTCAAATGTCTTAACCTTAATAATTGCCAATATTTATTAGTAATTAGTTATTAGTTACTTATTATTTTTGTCTCCTATTGTAAACTTCTAGTTACAGAAGGCAATAACACTTACTGTATCATAAAACTTATTAACTGAATTGTCTGTCTGACCATGTAGCATTACAATATAACAAAATTATTTCCTTTTATTGGTACCTGCATGGAATAATGTTGACTCTGCATTATTTTTAGATCCAAGAGATTTTATGCTTCTTTTCCTCTTTAAAATACTTAGTATATAGCACCTTGATACTTTTGTTATTGCTCCCATTTGTCAGAGAAAGCAGAGTGTCGGGAGACCACTGGGGCAACACTAGGCAAAATTCCTTAATCAGGGAATTAACTAGTGTGAATCAAAGCCTCTTAAGTCCAGATCCCAGTAATTATCACTGCACATTTTGACAGTTAGATGATACTACTTTCATACCTTTGGGCAATTTATCATTTCCTGTATCCTACAGAAAAGAGTTTCATTAATATTGTCATTGAGGAGGATTATGTGTTCTTGGAAAGCTGCTTCTTTAAAAGCTTCACTTTGGAAAGAATTCTGTTTTGACCTCTGAATGTCTTTCTCCCTGTTAGACAAGTTTTCATTTTTCTCCTTCCTTTAAAATACAAGAGTGAGTTAATGTACTCCTCAGTATATTGCTGGCTAAATCTTCATAAAGCTCCGTTGTTTAATGTCCTGGAAGGGCAGCCCAGCCCTAATGCCTTGGAGACATAGGTGCTATAATGCAGAAAGCAGTGCATAATCTGTCTCCTCTCATGTCCTGGCCCATGACCCTTGGATCCCCAGGAGACCAAGGAGGTGTTTCTGTTCATACTGCCTGTACTTCCTCAGCAAAGGGGCTTGTGAAAATTACAGCTATGAGACTGCGGCAATGCAGCAGCGTCAGGGGCTTAAGAAGGCTTTGCTCAGGTTCTCTGTTAGGCAGCTAGTACAGCATGGAGGATTCAGTCTCACATTCCTTCCTTAGTCTTTTCCTTTTGCTCCCTTCAATAAGACCAGCGTGATAGTTTTAGGTGGCAGCCTGCAGACTTTTACAGCGGATCTCTGTTATTGAACAGACCCAGAAAGAGCACAGGGTAGAAGCACTATGGGGAAATGCTCTCCTGCTGTGTTGTGAGGGACAACTACTGAGACCAGCTCCTTCTAAGGCTTGTTCTCCTAGAGCTTGCTCTACTGAAAATAAAAGCTGAACAGTAACTACTCATCAGAGACCATAATTCTCTCACTCAACTACCTAACTGCACACAGGAACAGGTGGTGATCTGGTTTCCTTCATTTCTCATACCTTGTCTTAGGGTATCAAAGGCACCCAAGCCCAACAGCACATCTCTTGGCATCTTCCTTACTTTCTAGAACTTCCTGGCTTTCACCGTTTACCTAGATTTGTAGAGGTCTTTTGTCATAGTTTCCCATAGGTTTCTGCATAGATTTCAGTTTTCTGGAGCTACTGACTTTATACAAAAAGCTTCACGTCTTCTCTTGTACGGTTTCTGACAGAAATTAAAACGGGAGTGCTGAATACAGGTGCCATCACCCCAGGTTCAGTCCAGGGTGACATCCATAGCTCTGATTTGGCCCTTTTCTGCAGGTAGTTGGGTTATACTAAGGATGCTAATTATTCCGTTAAAATATGCACAGCATTACCCTTTCTGCTGTGTGAGTGATTTTTTTTCATAACCATCTCCATCCCTTCTCAGGCAGGCTCTGAGAAAACAAACACAGCTCAGGACCAGCAAGAGAAAAGGAACAGGAGCAAGATCTGTTCCCACAGCAAGAGGCTGAGAATGAGTATGGGGACTGTTACTTAGTTGTGCTGATGGATAATGCACTAACCAGGCAGGCTCATTTCCCCAAGACTGCTTTCAAGTTAGATACCATTATATGTCACTTTTATAGTAGCTTGGACCCTCCTGTAAAAGAGGTAATCCTTTCTTTCACCTCTCTGGCCCTTTCCCTCCATCTTTTAATGAAGAAAATGACTCAAAGCCCATTAAGTCATTTTAATTTTCAAGTTCTTCTTTTAGTGGCTTTCAAAATGCTTTCAGGCTGCGAAATCAGTTGTCATGGAACGCACTGGGTCAGAGAAGAGGCAGTGGCTTCAGCCTGGTGGGATGCCATACCCACAGGAGCACAGCATTTGTGAAGCTGCTGCTGTAAAGGCTGAGATGCAGGCAGTCACAACTGAGAAACAGTTCCACAACACAGTTCCCTTCGTAATTTTGGTCATGAGTACCCAACCCTAGAGGCCCTGAGTGAGTGTATCATTTACATCTGGAAGGATACTGTGAACTTAGCTGGTCAG
Organism: Machaerirhynchus nigripectus; assembly: GCA_013397975.1. Lineage (NCBI taxonomy): Eukaryota > Metazoa > Chordata > Aves > Passeriformes > Dicruridae > Machaerirhynchus > Machaerirhynchus nigripectus. The sequence continues at coordinate 5,099,771 of VZRQ01004617.1, forward strand.
TGATAGAAGTCAGTGTTTTGTTCTCTGTCTTACTGATGTGGCCAACTGCATATTAATGTCATCACAAAAGGCTGAATATGAACTTACAGACAGGTACTTAGAGTGGATTAGGTTCATTAGATAAAAAAAAAGTTTTGAAGCTCTTTACCAGGACCAGGATCTTTACCAAGATCTTTACTAAGCTGTCTTACCAGGATCAGCTTTACTGTGTCTACTGCATGATTACTTCAGCTAGTAATTAAGGAAATCACAAGACAAGGCACCTAATGTTAGATGCATAGCAACTTCTTTTTCATGAACTTCTGTTATTTCCTGGTTTTTTTTCTTTCTTCTCCTGTAATACATATGCTAAGTCTTGAAAACAATTTTCTGATGAGGGGTTTATAAATGGAGGAGGATTTGGCAGCTTGGAAAGCAGGGACACAATTCCATTGAGATCAGTTGCATTAAATCTCCAGAATCCTGTAAATGAAACAGATATTGATGTCAAGAAAGACCCATATATATATATATATACACATTTTGCTCTTCTGTGTTACTGTGTTACAAAATTCATCCATTGACTAAGAATTTGGGCCTAACAAAACAAGGAGATTTTAAGCCATGCAGCTGACTGCACAGCATAGATAACTCTGTGCAAAAGGAGAAGCTGGAAAGTAGTCTCACAACTTGACTCCAGAAATTAGAAACCAGACTCACTCCTCAGGCACTGCCTTCTCCCCAGATCTCTGTTACAGTGCTGTGGCATCAGCAGTGAACAACTGGCAGTCATTACTGTTGCTGTACTCAATCCCTTGCATAGCTTCTGAGAAGTGCTGAGCTGAAGGAGGTCCTCAGGGCTTCCTCGAGCAGTTCTTTGGAACAAGGAATAAGAACTAGAACAGAAAAAATGAAACTGTCCAAGCCCTTTGTTCTTAGTAGTTCACCAAGGGCATCACCAAGGGCAAAACTGAATTTCTTTAATGTTGGCAGAAGCCACTGAACTGGATTTCATGTGCTTTCATAGGTTTAAGTACAGGACAGCATTATAAGAGCAAAGAAATGCTACCAAGTTCTCTCTGTGGGCCTTGTCTCCTCTAAGCCACCGAAGCAGCTCTGGTGGTTCAAAGGGATGGAGGCTCCTCACAGCAAAAAGCTTTTGTCCCTAAAAGTGGTAATGCTGGAAAAGCACCAAAAGATGAAAGGCTGAGCTGCAAAATCAGAAGAACAATTATATCCAAAGCTACCACAGTGTTTTTCCCCTTCAGTGATTAACTGAAGCTTCCCCAGCCCCTTCTCCCTCCCATGCCTATCCATGTAGGTGTCCCCTGGTGTACCAGCCCAGAACTCTGGCAAGTTCTCCAGATTTGTCCCATTTCTGACAATCAGAAGATGTAAGAGATCCTCTTGGGAAGGGCCATGAGCCTTTAGTTACCACTGCTTCACGCACGTGCTCAGCCAAGCCCTGGTGGGGTTGGCTTCTGGCAGGGAAGGCACAGTGGCTGGAGGCCAAAGGCCAGTTGTGGAGCAAGGGGGCAGATGGAGGCGTGCCCTCCTCGCTCGGGCACTGCTGTGGGATGGCGTGATGAGGGATGCTGAGGGGAGATAGAGGAGGTGAAGCAGCAGTAGTGGAACATCTTACAGACATCTGGTAGTTGGGCTTGAGAACCTTCCTTATCTCAGAGAGCAACTCTGTCGTCTCCTGGGAATGATGACATTACTTGAGCCAGAGACTCCAGCTTCTACCTGCTACAAAGTACTTTTTCCATTGTCCTTGTTCTCAGAAGACAGCATGGTACAAGGGATTAACTTCTTTGCCTTTTAACTGACTGGTTTAATCCACTGTATAGAAAGTTCAGGCTAAATAATTTAAGTTAAAGTGCATCGATCCTGTCAGGGAATAGAAGAGTTCAGAGAGAAAGAAAGGTTAAAAAAAAAGAGCGCTCTCAGCTGCTACCGAAATGAGTTGTTAGTCTTTGCTGTCCTGTCATTTTCATCTCCTTTAATTAGATTCACTGTTAAACACAAGTTTTCCTGATCAAACAACGGAGATCAGTTCCTAAAGAAAGCATTCAAAGGAATAGAAGAAAAAAGTCTCTATTTCTAATTCTCTATACTTTGCACATCTTGAATCTCACTTCAATAACTTGAGAAATACCATAGCTGCTAAAGATTGAGCCAAGAGTATCAATGTTTTATCATTTTACACTACTTTTCAAAGATAAATTGACATTTATTTTTCCAGCTGGAAGCTTTTATTTTGATTTAATTGAATAGAATCAATTAATAAACTTAATACCATAGCTCAGTGGTGGATCTGAAATCAGAAACACTGAAGTTAACATTGTTTCATCTCTGAACTTTCTGGGTCAAGGAGATAGATAAAGTGAAAATGGAATATCTAAAATGCTTATGAAATTATCCAATATATATTTCATCAAAAATGGGTGAGTTACATATTTAATTTGCTTTCAATGGACATCTTTTCATGTGCTGCAATGGTTTTCTCTGAATTCTTAATAATCTTCATGTTAAGAGCACTTTGCAGTCTTTCTCATTTATAGGAAGTGTTCTTGTATGTCATCTCCTAAAAATCCCAAGGACTGAGCATTTAAGTAAGTGTCCTCATTGATTAACAGCTTCTTCCATACTGATTTGCAGCCTTTTCCTGTTGTACAAAATCATTACACAACAGAAATACCAGAGATTTGGTTTGGTATCATCAACCACTGAAAGATGAGTCGGAAATAGATTAGCAAGTGTTCCAGTTGATCTCAGTGGTGTAGTGACAAGGAAATTCAAGGATGACAGATGATCCCACTGACTAGCAATTCTTATGACTGCATGATGGCATGGATAAACATGTTGGCTTTTCTAACAGCTGGCCATGAAAACAAAGAAATTTGAGTTCATACTGCTGTGGAAAATAGAACTGAAAAAAAAATTCCTTTTTAATACATGCTTGGAGTGCCTAACTGTTGTAAAAGACTGACAGGAATATGTTAGGATCTCAGTGTGGAAGATAACCAAAATGTTTCTCTTCACTTTACTGGGAGGACTTTTTTCTCCCCCCGATTTGGAGCATGACCACTACCCTCCACTGTAAATCCAGTAATGTACCCAAAACGTTCACATGCTCAGGGCATTTTGAGCTGCACCTTTAATAGTAAATAAATAAGAAATGAACTTGTTTGGCACTTCGGACCAATGACCAAAGCCAGGGAGCCTGTTGAATATGCTACTATATCCCCTTTATTTTTGTGGGCATCATGGATTTTTAGAATGGTTATACATTTCCCTGAACCAATGTAATATAAAAGATTTACTGTTACAGTTTGTGTGTGGCCAGGCAATGGCATATGGAAAACATGTTTCCTGCTATTTAATTTAATTACTCTAATCACGTGCCAGCCCCGGGCATGTCATTCTGGACCTCTGAGGCTCTTTGTCTGTCAAAGAGATGGACAATATCTTGGCTTTGTTTAGTTGCTCTGCAGGCTGCAGATAAAACCACTGAAATACTGACTGTTTGTTTAACCAAAACTTTGCATTTTAACCATTTGGCTTTGATTTTTTGTTTTACAAGAAAAGATGACATTTTGGCCTTGGTGAGCTGAAAAGGAAATATTAGGGATATGAAGAAGAACTGTCACTTTCAGGGCTTAATAGATGAAAAAGAATACTCAAGCCTTCTGGTCAGAAATCAGCTTTGTTAGCAGAAATTTAAGACACACATCACTGTTATTTTAGAATTGCCTATTAGCAAGGGCAGCTGGAAAAGTCCTGTTTAGAACTGCTCCTTTCTAATATGGTTAGCCCTTCATTCAAGTTCCAGTAGATTTTTGTTTCTTTCATCTCAATAGATGAAACTGTTATGGGTGAAACTATTTAAGATACCATAGCAAATACTTATACCAGTAATGTTGCAGCCAGGTGTAAGTTAGCTTTTATGTTAACACTATACAGTTATTTTTATAAAAGAAATATCTGCAAATTATACCTTTAAGTCTTTTGACAAACATTTAAGAGCAGATACAGTACTCCATTCATATTATAAGACCCAAAGCTACAGAGAAATTAATCACACACTTAGCCTTAAGTATATGCTTAACACCACCACTTCCTTCACTTGTAAGCAAGTACTCAAGACTACCTTTTCCTGCATCCAGAAGTGATGCTAAAGAGTATTTAAGACCATCTTATAAGGTACTACTAGACTCAGAAAGACTGGCTTACTCTTACATGTTTAGAAATGGAATAAACTTCAGTGAGTATGTTTCAACAGTAAATTAATCTACCTTAGTGTGCCAACATCCTGCCACAGTAGTTTTTGAACTATATTACATGGAACAGAATGGTCTATGAATATGCTCTGAGGAATTTTGCATCATCAGAGGGAAACATTGATGGGATGGCATGGGATGCATAAAAGGAAAATGTCCATCTTAACAGTTTACTTATTTCTGATATTTCACTATATGGTTCTCCAACTGGCTTTACTTTTCTCTGTTTTCTAGCTGAATCAATGAGATATAATAAGTGACACTTACTTCCTCTAAGGTGCACAGGACAGCAATGCAAGAATTAAAAATGTTGTTTACTATGTGCTGAATTACAGCTCCTGTCCCCTTTAGCTTTGAGCTAACCACTAGATGACACTACTTCCCACTTACTTCACAGGTGTGGGCATATACTCCGGTCTCCCTGTGTAACAGCTCATATATTTACATGCTTCTTGACCAAACAAAAAAGAACATTATACAGGAATTTTCTTCCTTACTGTACATTCTGATGAATTTTGTGTAGATACACAAAGGTACTTAATGTGTGTGCATGAAGATGTGCACAAGAAGTGCATGTGTGTTTGCATTTAAAGAAAAAACGTGTTATAACTCACTATGTGGGTCTTTAGGGTGCTGTAACTTGGCAAATGTTGATGACAGCTCTACTTAAAAGAAACCAGAGGAAGTCCAAGAAAGACTCAATAGGCTGGAGTTTGTGGAGAACATTCCCCTTATCCCCTATCTCCTCCCCTCCCCCAAAAAAGATACTGTATTGGCTTCAGTAGTGTGATTCTGGAAAGACTGGGCAGGGAGAAAAAATATCACACTGAGGAGTTAGGCAAGAGTAAGCTGCACTATTCAAGTCCAAAAATGACAAACTGTGAGGAGGAGAGAGACAGAGAAGCCCTGTCATGCATATCCATAAGGCACCGGCTGCTGCGGTTTTTGAATTAGGAAGAATGAACTTTCCAGAAGGATGTGTGGAAAGAATCCCACGTTTTTAAAAGCCTGATTTCCAGAAATTCAGGAGCTCCAGACTACTTGAAAAACAGATACTCCAAAGTTACATTTATGCTTCTAAATTGCATGCATGAGAGCATGAGGCTATGGAAGTGGAGTAACAGCACCTTCAGATACATTTTTATTTGTGCCTGTGTCAACAAGTATCTTGCTTTGTTAAGATTCATTCAATTACTTATAACACATTCTCTCTATATGTGCTATAACTCTAATACATGTGCTGTGTGATATACTTAAAGATTATTTTAAATGCCTATACTAAAACTTGTCTTCAAAATCAATTTGTCATCTCTTAGTATGGGTATTTTCGCTTAGGGTAGCGAAAATGCACTACCCACAGTCAAATCAAAAGTAAGGATTACTTTTTGGTTTAATAATCTAAATTTGAAATATTATAAATCTTCCTTTTTCACCTATTTCAATCCTGATCTCCCACAGCTGTAGCAATGTGGGTTGGCTACATCTTTATCTCTTATCACATTAGCCATGTACTTCTGTACTCCTGTTGAAGGCGCCCTGGAAGCAGGGAATGTGAGATTCCTTGCCTTGGAAGGATGCTCTTCTTAATTTCCATTTCAAATCCTAACACAACTCATTGTTTTTACCATCACTTCTTCTGTTTTAATGCAAAGAGCTGCTAGTAAAGTGTAAGAAAGTTTTAAGGTCATATTAAGTCTATTTAGTTTCTATCTAGCACTAGATCGGTGAGGAAGGTATTTTTGCTAATACGATATTTTCGTTATATCAAGTATATTTCATAAGAGACAGAAGTCAAATTGTTGATTTGTGGGATTTCAAGAAATTCCATGGCCTTAATAGTGTCAGTTTTGCTGACACTCTCTATGCAACAGTTCAGGTAATGTAATGTTTCCTGTAGTTCTGTTGAATGTTTGAGAATTGTATTTACAAATAAAACCACTCCCACTCACAAGTAATTTCTTCCAGCTTACACAGCGCAAGTCCATGCTCCCTATAAAAGAGTAACAATATACCATAAACACAGCACCATATTTGCGAAATTATGTTTTTAAGTAATTTGTCAACAAAAAAAGAGATATGTTTATCTGTTTGCAGCCAAAAACTTAACTAGATCCATGTAAGAACTGAGATTTTCTCCGTATTTTAAGGGTGCTCAAGCCCACAGAAATAACGATGGCTGGAATCAAGGCTACTTAAATTGCAACCATAAGCAAAGTAATCAAAATCAAAGATGTGGTTTTATCCTGTACATGTGCTATTTGGACAGGTTAATTTATTGGGGATTGTGGAGCTGTGGAGAAAATATAACTAATTTTAAACATAAAATAAGAGAAAGGCTGAGAAGTAAGATGTTAGCCAAAGGTTTTGCTTGTTTATTAAAATGCTGTCTTGCATTTAATCTAAACAAGTGTACTTTTTCAGACTTTGATTTCCTCTGCAAATTTGGTGCTTTTACATTTCATTCAGACAGGACATTTATGTGAATTGCTTCTTTTTCACCAGTTTCCTACAGTTTCTTAAATTTGTCAGTGAACATGTTCAAGCAAAGCCTGGTTAGGAAGGGAAAAATTCTCCACTATATTTTTGGCTAAGCATGAGCTCCAGGAAGTTTAGCTAGAGCATACAAAAGCAGGCAAGACAAGAAAGCAGCTTATCTTCAGACCAGAATCTGGGGCTTGCTGCAGTAAAAACACCCTGTTGATGCATATGCTGCCTAAGTAGGGACAAGTTCCCTGCTCAGTCTGATTATAAAAGCACACTGTGAGAACTTTTGCATTGCTTTTGAAGGGAGAGAGATAAAAAAGTTGTTTCAAGGGACCTTTGTTCTCTCCTGACAAGAAATGCAGTACTTAGGTACTAGGACAGTGGGGCTAGTCTGTTCCCTTTCTCAGGGCTGGGAGACTTAGGAGGAAAGCAGCTTGGTTATACCTTCTACGCTTGTGGAAAAGAAATTATGATTTAATGATATTTCATTCTTGCCCTGTAGCAAAGGAATTCTTTTTAGCTGGATCTGACACGGAGCAGGAAAAAAATACCTTGCCCCATGTAACCAGAAAGGCAGCAAAGTATAAAGTGTGAGAGTAATCAAATGGATGTGAGCCAGATTCAGAAAGCAGAAAGTAACCTATGCAGCTTTTCACAGCCCTGGAAACCAGGTGTTTATAAAGTCCTCCCTCCTCTCTCACTCACATGCATGACTGAGGCAGCAGGAGCAAGCATTTTGGAGCAGTGCAAATGGTGATGGAGGGGACGAACAGCCAAATATGTCTTTGTTGTGAAGCTGCCCTCATGTCTGCAAGGACACCTGTGCCTTTTGACAGCTGCTGTGAAAGCTCTGGCCACATAATCCAAAGTCACTGCATTTGGGTTATCATTTTAACTGCCTTGCTGAAACTTCTGTTTCTATACTAAACTAGGATTTGGATTAGAACAATCAACCATGTTACAGACTTTATCATACTCTCAACTCTAATGTATACTATGAAGCAATGCAGTTCAAAACATGTTTTAAACTGAGCATACACCAGTGAATTAGAAGCCAGTTTTATTTTCAGTAAAGAGAAAAAAAAAAAGAAGGTTTCTTCTGTGCATAGGTCTTCAGGCAGTTTATAGCAAGGAGTTGTTAGAAAGAGTTATTATTCCTCCCACCTTCAATAGTATCAATAATTCCTTTAACATAATCTGAAGACAACACTATTTAGGATTAAAGAAAGCTCTGTGACAATTCATTGAGATTTTATTCTCAATAGATATTAATATTGCCTGGCATTTTTAAATCTACTTTTTACCTAAGACAGCAATGGTGAGGTTCTTCCTCTGCATAGAACCATGTGGTGATGTTTCTTGCAATGGTAAGGCATGTTTCTTAGCTCACCAGGAATGTCAAAGACCACACAGGAAAAACAAACAAACAAGACCATGAAAAAACCCTAAACCAACACCAACAAATTATCAAGAAAGAAAAAAAAAAGCAAAGATACAGAAACAGAAAAAAAAAATCAGCAGATACAAAAAAGAAATGGCTTCAAGCTTGCTAGAGGGAAGCTTTTGAATGCTGAAAAATAAAAGACGGAGCTATATGCAACTATTTCTGTGAAATGTGTTACACCTACAGCACAATCCCTTTCTAGCAGTTGCTCATTTTACTAAGATCGTTGTAATAGCTGGTTTTATGCACTTGAGGTAGCGAGTAGTGTCCAAGGCAAAATATTTATAGTTTGCTCTGGGTATAATGGTATGAGAGGAACTGGCTGCCAAAAGGGACTGTGATTTGAAGAGGGCGCCTTTGGTTTGGTAGGTGGTGTATTTCTTCTGTGGCTGGAGTTCACTAGACAAGTTGTTTGATGCAGTGGCCAACGATAACTATCTTGGGAGAGGGAGAAACCCAAATCCTCCAAGTTTCAAGGAGAGTGCAGAATGAAGTACTTGGGTATGTGGAAAAAAAAGGGGATGACAAACTCCATGGCAACATGAAGTAGATCAATTCATGGGGTACTTGGTGGTCTATCACTTAAAAAAAAAAAGATTTATTGACCCCCAAATCATGGTAATTTTTAGTATTAAATGGACCTCTTTTGAAGACTAAGCTGCCTGAGAAAAGGAGACAGTAGTTTTGGAATGGAGCCCTCAGCCTTAGAAATAACACTGCTGGTTTGGCTCTGCTTCCAATATTGTTGCCTAGTTTTAAAGCTTTTCAGCAGGACTTCGCTCCAGTCTGGTGACCAGCGTGAATCACTGTGGAGCAGATTAACACAGTGTTTTCCCAAGTGTCTAATCTCGTTTTAAGATCAGAATACAAACAGCAGCAAAGCATCCTTAAAACCGGTGGGGTCCTAGGAGAAAGCCTGCAATTCAGTGCCAGTCGACATTCACATTACCTCCGGCTCCATGGCTTCACTTGGACTATCCAGAATTCTTGGAAAGTTCTGACATTTCTGCCTTGACCTAAAGCGTTACCTTTGCATGCTGAGTGCAGCTCTTGGCTTGCCTGTGAGAGTGGTGTTATATGTATAACATCTTATCCTCTAAATCCTGCCTGCTGAGTGGATTCTTCCTTTCAAGCTCGCTTTTTATTGCTAGAGGGAGAGTTTTGGAGGAGCTGTGTCTCTATTCCTTCTCTTTTGCTTCATGTTTTTTCTGCTCTTCTAACACTCCTGAAATCAGGGAAGAGCTTTGCAATTTTGAACCAGAATCAGTCCTTCCAAGAGGCAAAGGCTGAGAGACACTGACTGAAAGTTTGCTGAACAGTTTCCCTACCTCTACAAGGAGACCAGGCTAGGCAAATGCAGATTAAGGCCTTTTCAAGTTAACCAGAAAATTCTCTTCCTGTTGCTGGATTTGGCATTTTTGACATCAAGAGATTAATCAATATAATTCAAACAAACAAACAAAATCTTTGTATGAAAATTAGGAGATATAAAAAGAATTAGGAACTATACCAATAAGTGATTTGAAAATCACTGATGATGAAGAGAATGTGTACAAAAAGGGACAGAGGCAAACGATGTGGCACGGAACAATAAAGCATGTGTAGATATGCACATGCTTTATTAGAGAGAAGTTAGGCATTAAGCGTGCTTCAACCCAGTTCAGCTCATTGACCCTCACAACAGACAGGAACCTCTGTGAAGTAAATTTAAGTAAAACCACTAAAATGCTTTAGGCCTCTATTTTGAAGACACCTACTTGCCTGTGTGTGGGTCACTTCCTTGGAGGTCCATGCAGGTGATGCAAATGCATTCTCTGCAATCTAACAAAAACATTTGTTTGTTTACTTCAGTATGCAAAAACAACAGCAAAAGGGTTCATGTGTGAGAGGAGCCTGTATAACTGATGGTGGGGACAGCAGACTGAAGTAGGAGATGTGTCACTATCCCAAAGGTGCTTTGTAGTCAGAGGATTATTATAAAGTTCTCTGTGTATTAAAGGTTGATAGATTTGTATAAGCAAGAAGCAACAACACTAAAATTTGTATGTAAAACTCCTATCATTCTGTAACAAAAGAAAGAAGTTAGAGTTCCTTAAAAACATATAATATGAAAAATTACCAACAGTATTTTGAATATATTATAAATTAAAATGAGCACACATTTTTTGCATGTCACCCCACTGCCTTTTCTAATGTTACAGTTAGGTCAGAACTAAAAAAAAATACAGGGACTCTAGTAAGTACCATAATATAAAATTATATGTTGATTTTTCCATGGGCTATTAATATCTTGTTACTGTGAGACAGTACTCGTTGGTGGTTTCTGGCTTAGTGGTGTTTGGCTTGTAGGTAAAGGAAAAAAGGAAAAAAGAAATAGAACAAGACCACCTCTGACATGAATACTGACCTCCAACTGCTATTTTATGTAACTTATTTTTGGTTATTTCCATAGTTTTACGTTTAATAGAAATTAAATAGCACTGTATTTTCTTAGTCTGTACACATTTTTGTGCATGTTCAAAATAATATGTGCGGAAATACTTTTATCTTGCTTACAAGTTTTACAAGTATCACGACCAAGACTCAACTTCTGGATCCTGGTTGGAATTCCAAGGGACATTCCAGTGGAAATAGAGTAGAAGATATAAAATTGCTGGTAAGGGGGAAGGGAAGATTTTTCTCTCACAATCAGTCACAGGGGAGTGTGAAAAAAGTAGTGTAGGAGTGGTGCCTAACATGGTCTCATAGGGCAATGCCTCTGAGACACTACGAACACACAATCATAATCCAACCTGCTTTTCTTTCCCCCTTTCTAAAATAATTGAATTCCTAAATATTTAACAAAAGAATGTTGAAGAAATTCTATTTTTATCTTCAAGACAAACTCAAATGTCCCTTTGAATGGGAAATTACTCAGAATTAGGAGACTGAAAATGTTACCACATAGCTTGTAAAGGTTAGTGGTATTTAGTTATTGATATAAAAACCTTGGTGAGGGACTGCATTTATAGGGGGTTGCTAATAGAATACAGAACCTTTCGCCTTTGGGTCACTGGATCAAATCTCTCTCTTGTGGATAGTGACCAAATTTTGCTACAATTTTAGTTTTCAGTGCCCTATATAAATTATATATGTAGAAACTAGAGATGGAAAAGGTTTGTTACAGCCTATCCCCCTGCCAGTACAGAACTGTTCTCTCTGTATTTCCCTATTACAGATTTTCCAGTTCCTAGCTGGTCCTGTCCACCCTGCAGAGTAAAGCAGCTGGTATTAATTGATATCTGAGTTTAACTGGGTCCTGGTGAACTCTCCACTCTGGCATTGCAGCTGCAGGAGGAATTTGGCAAACGCCCTTCTGCTACCTGCCTCCACGGGAGCACTGAGAGTGGGCAGCAGCCCAGGGAGCTCCCATATCCCCCCCGCTGCTGCTGCCTGGCATGGGGGAAGCAAGCAAAAGTCTCAGCTCCTTCCCACCCTATGCAAAATATCTTAAAATACAGGAGGATTACTGAATCTCATTTTCACTGCCTCACTTATCCCCCTTTAAAGCCTTACCAGTGTCCCTTCCATAACCAAACAGCTGCAGGTCATAGTTCTAAATTGTCAAGCTGATGGATTAGTTCAGGTAGCTAAAGGGAAGGTCAGATATTAGTTCACACATTGATATGGACTAAAATTTTCCCTGAGTTTGGAAGAAATTTGGAAGCTTGAGTAGGGCTTCTTTTTGATTTAAATGAAAAGGTTTGAACCCTGTTATCTTTTACAGCTTCCATTTGCAAGTGATTAACTATGTTGCAGAATGCCCATTATGAAGTGCTAGGGAATGGGTACTGACAATATTAAGGTTAGTCTTGTAGGGTATTTGATGTCTACTGCTGGCTATAGTGCTATAGATGCACATAGTCTTCAAAGGCTTAAAAAATACAAGAAAAAAACCACACTGCAAAAAAACCACAAACCAACAAACAACAAAAAAAAAACCCCTAAAAACGGTACAGTGACACATTCCAAAGCAAAATAGACATGTAATAATTAAAACAGTTTTCATTGTCTAGAAAGGAGTCCAAATGGGGTTACTTTGGGCTGCTTTAACTCGCCCACCGTTGAGTGCCTCAAGGTGCAAGTTACAACACTGAGACAGTTAGAATTTAAGTGAGATTTCCTCAGCACTTCTAATTTTGGCCATATGTGCCTGTCCCACAAACTTTATAATCCAATGCTTCCTGCTAAAATTCTAGTAGTATAACTGCAGCCTTCAAAGTGTCGGAGTATTTTTAGAAAGAAAGCTGAACTTTGTTGCTGTTGCTCCCTCGGTGCCCCAAAGCCTGAAATGCCAGCGAGGGTGATGTGTTGGAGCTGCCCCCGCACCCCTACGTGCTGCTGCTGGCAGGTGCTGCTGGAGCTGGCGGAGCAGAGCTTGCTGCTGCTGCATGGCCACAGCTCAGGACTCCCAAGTACCCCATAAAACACCAGTTTCTCCATTCACAGTGCAGCTAACAACTGCTGTGCTACCAGAGTTAACTTATTTCTGATATTCACAGTGCCAAAGTTTCAGCTGTTGAAAAATTCAAGTGATCGTAAAGGAAGCTCCTCTGGGATTCAGAAAGTTTACCATCAGGTGGTTTAAAATAGAAGAATTTAAAACAAAAGAACACCAAACAGGAACACAAGTAGTACCACAAAAATGGCAGTAAATCTACAAAAGGGACACTCCACACTTTTTTTCCAAGGTAAAAAAATCCCACAACTCTGTATTGTGAAATGTCTTCTTAAAGACAGATTTAGAGAATGAAATTGAGGGTTATAAACTTGTAGCCAACAAAAGCAAGAAAGGCTGGAATGTTGCTAACCAATTGCAAGCACAGGATCCAAGCAAAACATCTTGAATTGCTGGTACTGTAATAAATTACAGTTTTCACTTTTGTATTCTGCAAGTGAAAACAGCACTAAGTCAAGCTTGAGAGAGGGAAAGTAAAGGATGACCTTTTTAATTCACCCACACCCATTACAAGTAGAGGAACTGCAACATGGAGCAGTGAGAAATGAAAATGCAACACACATCATTGTGTGAAGGGACAGATTCTGCTCCCATAAAATGGGGTTCCTGTGTTGCTGAAGAGTTAATTGTCAGGTAGCAGTAGATGAAAGCCAAACCAGGCTCTGGGATGGTCTGCTGTGGTGGCTGTTATCTCATTGTCTTCCACGGATTAATTTTCCCCTCTTTAACTTTAATTAGATAAAAGTCTAGGGGCGGGAGGTAGCCCTGGAGTGCTCAAAGGGCAAGAAATGGTCAAGAGCTGTTTTCTCTCAAACTTTGATTAGCCTATTTGATAAGTGATACTAAGCACCCCAATTGGTTAATGAATGAGGGGTTCCCGTGAGGTAAGTAGCTGGGAAATTTAGCCTCCCCCACAAGGATGGCGAGTATGTAAACTTCTGTCCTTCAGTTAGGTGTCTACTGTGGTTAGGAGTAAGGGTGATTTATATCCTATCTGGGTCCTGGAGTGTATCTGCATTGATTGACTCCCTTGATCTTGACATCAGTCACTTGGGCTTTCAGAGAAAGGGGGGACATAGGAGATAATGAAAGCTACATTAAAGAAGACCTTAACATTTATGTAAACGTTATTCTATCTTCAAAGGCAGAACTATCTTTCAGCAGAAAGGAGATTTATTTCCTACTTGAAAATATTAGAAAGTGGCAATATATTTAATATCAAACTGCTAACATTGGTGCTGGTCACAGCCTTTAGGCTTTGTCTCTTACTTCTTGACTAAATTGCATTATAGTTCAAAGTTTTACTGCAAGTACTGATGCAGACACACTAATGACTTGTGCAAAGATACACCATCTTCTCCCACTGGGGAGAATAGGGAAGAAGACAGAGCGAGAAAGGCAAGATTGAGAGTTTGAAAAACAGAAGCAGAACTGTAGAGGAAACCATTTGGGAAACTCATATGTTACTTTGTATTAAATGTGGGGCTTTTATGCAGGCAAACCCATGGCAGTATAAAATAGAAACATTTAAACATTTAAATAAAACTAAAATGCACCTCTCAGATTCCCCAAGGGAATATCACCTAAATAATAAGATTTCCCTGTCTGGTTGCCGTGCTCCTCTTGGCCTGGAGAAGAGGTGGCAGTTTGGGGCATGCTGGGGCCAGGAGGGAGCCTGGCAGGAGCCAGCAGTGTCCTTTCTCCATTGAGAGGGTCATCTACCAGCTAGCTGCAGCACAAACATCAATTAAAGGACCATCTTCAGCAATGCTGAGCAGAAAGGTAGCTTGTACAACTGAGAAGCAGGGCCACGTTATCACCATGGAAGGCTGAAAAAGTGCACAGACCCTTCTGGGTAAACAGCTCTAACTCTGTTACAGAATACTAAGACATTCACAATATCAGGAGGGCAGCAGGCAAAGTGGATGAGAAACTGTTATTCAGCAAATCCTACAATATTTTTTGATTTTCTTTTTTCCTTTGCACCATGAGTAGTGAAAGTCTGAAATTTGTTGCTATGGAAGATTTGAGAATGAGCAGTACAAAACAGGACTAGACAAATTAATGGACAACAGGGTCATAATACATAGAAAAGAGAAAGGGATGTAAAGGAAAGAGAGAGGGATGTACCTCTAACATCTACAATGTAGAAATTCCGGGCACTGGGAGGGGATGAGGGGAATAAATTAGAAAGAGTAGCAATGCTCATGTGCTCTCAGTAAGTAGCAAGTCCTATTGTCTGAGACAGTACTGGCCATGATAGACTGGCCTCCATGCAGTAAGGCCTTTCTTATGTTCTTATCATCATAAATCTGTTTTGGCTCATCTAGTCCTTCAGTCATAGCCAAACTTAGATTCTTCTATTAAATTTGTGTACTGGTTTTCTGTCTAGCTTTTGGGTAAAACACATTTCTGCTTTCTTTTCCTTGAGCCATGAATTATCTTTGTCAACCAAACAGTCAACAACACAAACCTTTTCCCTTTTTAGCTATGTGTCCCCAAAACCTTCAAATCTATCGTCACAACATGCAAAATACACTAGTTGTATTCCTGAGTAAAATACTGTTGTTAAAGACAGCCTAAAAGTGCAATAAAGTGGTAACTTGCAAATTAAGAGATAGAGAATTTATAGCCCAGCATCTTCTTATTAAATATGCCAAGAATTAGGACTTGTGTGTAAGGCTGAGTAATTAAGGGACAAAAATATATCTGTGGGAAGTTTTTGTATTAACTAGTATGTTTTTAGGCAGATCAAATAAAGTCTTAGTTGCTAAGTCCTCTCTGTGATGTTTGGTAACCAGCAGATATAAGACATAACATTTGCACTCTAAATGGAATATGATCCTCTCTCTGGGAGAACTGGTCATTAATATGTAACCTGCAGAGCTGGGACATTTCTGTGGTAGTGAATAACTTCTTTGCAGTGAAAACATCAGCACAAAAAAAAAAATACATAGCAAGGTGAGAAGGAAGAGGAAGTTTTCTTTCACTCAGACACAGAAATGTAGAATTACACAATCTGAGAGAAAAATTTTTTCAGTAATAAGAGGTCATGGAATGGGAAATATGCTAATCAAGAAAAGCAGGAAAGTATGGTCTTCAAAATCTTATAAACCGTATCTTTTACTCAGATAAAGGAAAATGAAAGGGCTGGTATCTTGCCTAAATCCAAAATGAAGTGACATTAAAACACCTGGTCAGAACAAAGTAGCAGGAGGTACACACTGCTTCTTGGACAGTATTTCTGGCCTGATAACATCTACTGAGTGATACCTGTAACATTATGCTAGTTCTACTAGATCCCTTCACACTTTTTTCCCTGCAGAACTCAAACAAAGCTGTAAGTGCTAGCCTTCCACCTAAAAGCACCTTTAAAAATAGAAAGAATCAAAGCATGAACAAGATGGCAGGAGAAAACCTCTGCAAGGAGCTGTTGCTGAGGTGTCTCCCCTGTGTTAAGGGGGTTGAGCTGTATTTTACTTTGAGGTTTCAGCACTCCCACTTCCTCAGTCTTAAGCAAACAGTACTTTCTGGCAAATCAAAGAAAACCACACCTGACTTTACGTTCATACCTGTGATTTCCTCAGGTCCACAGTGTTAGAAATTCTGAGAGAATAGAGAATTCCCCATGGATTTATTGACTTACTCTTACAGAAATAAACAAGCATGATTCCTGCACTGGAGCTGATGAGCTGAGAGATAATATCTGTGCAGATATTACCAGCCTCTAGATTTTGGACTCTGCTTAGTGACCAAAAGTCCAGACTCATAGAGTGATTCCTAAATTACAGTCCCAAAGACTCTTAATTGCTTGCTACAGGGCAGGCAAATCCCTGTCACCAGCCATCAGGACATCCACTGGGCAAACAGCCCAGCTAAGCAAATAGTTTGGCTTAACATACACACAAGCCCACAGCATTAGATGAGAACCACACATGTGCATAAAATCTGCTCTAGATGAAAATGCCTACACAAAACCGTGTTCATGCTTTGTCAGGGTGTAGCAAGTACTCAAGGTGATAAATCATCTCTGTTTCTCCACCCATCCTCCCCCAGCTGCACAGTGACTAAATACTTCTATCAACCAGACTTTTAAGTCAAATCAAGTTTTAAAAATTCCTCTTGCTTAATGCTCTAACATGCATGGGTTCACAAAATTAAATTACAAAATTTTTATCTGTTTGGGATCAGCCCTGTTTCCTCCTCCTTGTGTTTACTTTCCTTCAGTAGCTGACATCAAAATGTTTTCTGGAATGCTGAGACTAAATAAGTTATGCTTAACTCAATATCTAATATAAATAGCCCTGGGGAAGCTCCAGCAGCACAATCATAAAAGCTACAGTTTCTTTTAATAGCTTGCCACACTTTGCTGATATAGTATTTCTCTAATCACCAATCTTTACGTGCCTTCCTGACCTTGGAGCTCTCTGTCCAAATGACTTTGTTGTATCAAAGGCTTGTGTCATTGGAAGAGTGAATGGCTTTCATTTTTCTCCCTGAAACTTCCGGTTCCTGGCATCTGCAAAGAATTATTCCAAGCAATGTTTTGCTGCCTTGCGGCCACTGCCCTGTAGTGGCCTGACTGATGGAAGTGACTTTTCCCAAAAAGGTTAGTGATTGTGGCTGGTGGCGGGCGGGCGCTGCCGTTGGTGCACAACCAGCCCTGCTTTCTCAGCTGATTTTGTCTGACCATTGGGCTGCCACAACCACACATTACAGCAATTCATTTCTGGGCATTTCGGGAGGAATTGGATAAATAGGGTGTGTGCTGTTTTATGGTGGACTAGAGCAATAAACAAAAGCCTTCCAAAATAACCACAGATTTCAAAAGCCTTCATATTACAACAAAGGTAATCATTGCATAGGGACATAGGGCATCAGGGTTTTCTCAACTGAACCTCATACTGTATGAATATCCAAAATCCACAGTTGTGGTGCTCTGACTATTTCCAGGTGATGAGAATGTTGGTGCCTGGATCCAGAGTCTGATCTGTGATTTGTCTTTTTAAAGCTGGATTCTTATTCTCTCTACACATCTCTCATCTAATTTCTCTTCTCGCTTTTTCTCCTTTTGCTCTGGTTCCTTATATTTACCTTTTTTTTTTAAATGTGAAATGTAACTGGACCTATATGAGTAATAACTATGCTGAAACAAACTAAATGAAACTCAGTTTTTTCCTTTTAATTTTTTTTGGGGGGGTAGGGGCAAGAAGGGATGTAAGGAAGAGGACTTTCGAGGTAGGTTTTTATTAAATGGTATGTGCCTTACCTCCACAACTGCAGTCAAGCATCCTCAGTGTTGAGCATGGAACTGTCACATTGCAAAAGACAAACTGCTTGAAATCTCCATAGTTAGAAGAGATAAAGCCAGGATGAGATAAGGTGACACTAAAGCTCAGGGACATTAGAAGACTGGTGTAAGCTCATACATCTGATCAGTAACAGATAAAATTTGAAAATCCTGCTTTTTCTTCTAAGAGACACGATTAAGACAGCATTCCTCAGAGACGGATTATGTATTTCAATTACTTAAATTAAATTTTAATTCAAAGAATGAAAACAAAACATCTTCAGAGATCCAAATCCTCCCAAAGCAACCTGACTTGACCCAAACCTCTCTTGGGACTTTCAGCCCCTAGTGCAGTTCTTTCGGCAGCATGGCCCTGTAACCCTTCTTAAATGAAAAGGAGAGGCTCTCACACCCCCTCTACCCCTGGGGAGAAGAGAGCCACTAGGGACACAAACATTTCACACCTCAAAGGAGCCAGCCATGGACCCCTGCTCAGGGCTTTTCACTCCCTTCTTTCTCATTAAAATACAAACACTAGGTGAGACAACTCACACCTCTGGGTTAGGCACAAAGTATGTGCACTGGTCACCCCACACTCCCTCCATGGGAACACACTGCCTACAGCAGCACTGACAGTCTGTGTTCCCTCTCCTGGCCAGGGTTATATAGGCATTAATAGATGCCTGTGATGTTGCCATGCTTTAATCTCAGCTGGCAACTGACTACCACATAGCAGTATCACTTGCTCAGTCCTTTCCAGTGGGATGGGGT
>VZRQ01004617.1:5118533-5135633 GCA_013397975.1 Machaerirhynchus nigripectus
GGGGGGGGATGGGAGAATCAGGGAAAAATAGTAGAACTCCTGGGTTGAAATTAGAAGAGTTTAATAAGTGAAAGAAACTGAAATATAATGATAAGCAGCTTTTCCCTCAGGTATTCCCTTGGTCTTCTTTGGTTAAGTTTAAATTGGCCTGAAATCTCAATGCCTTCAGATGGCAGCTTCTCATACATTAGCACAGTGTTTTCCTTCCTGCCACATGAAGTTGGAGTGCGTTACTTACATTGTAACAAGATGGATTTTGCTCTCAGCAATCATTGCACAACTAACAAAACTTCGTATTCAAAAGAGCTTTGGCCATATTGACTTGGGTAACTTTACGTAACACCTTTGAACTGAAATATGTTGAATCTCCACGTATTACAGCTGTTAGCCCAGAAATACATCCAGCTCTGAAAGGGAGCTCAGTAACCATTTACTCTCACACTCACAAAAGGCTGGAGATCAAATGAGGTGCTTCCACTTGAAGATATATTGAACCAAAACTTTCAAAACATTTTCTGGGGTTTTGTATCTGGAGCAACTCCTGGATGTACCTAAAATCAGAATTCTCCAGCTAATTAACAATTTCATATAAAATTTACTTGAAGCCTTGCAACTTCTTGATTCCTTCTACCAGAAAGAATGACTCCCAGGAACTCCTTAAGGGTGTAACACATAAGGTATATTGTATTATGACACTGGAGAATATTGCTATATGAAAGAAACAGTCATCAGGGCTTAAATCGAGGTTGTGGGGGGAAAAAAAAGCAGAAAAAAGAACCTGGTCATAGCTTAGATTGATGCCTCACAATGCACATGAGAAAAACTGAAAAACAATCCTGTCTCTTATTTCCAACTGTACAGTTAAAGCCTTTTAAGTCCTCTGTAGACTGACTAAAAATAAGCAAAGAAGGCCAGGTAGCAGCTGTCAGATTCTTATGAATTAAATTATATCCATATGCATAGCACATTTCAATGTCCAAAGAGCCACTTGGCTATGTGAATCTGAACTTTTATGATGAAAACCAGGGATATTTCTAAAATTGTCAGTAAAAGTCAAAAGCTCAGCTCCAATCTCACGTATTTTCCCCTTTTTTGAATGTCACTATTGTTTAATTGCTCTAATTATATTTTTGTACCAAGAGTAGCAAAGAGAAACCCCAATACCCACAGTCAGAGGAGGATTTGGAAAAGGAGAGAGGGAAGGAGCTGAGAAGCTCATTGCCTGTGGCTGGGCCTCTGGGCAGCATTAGGTTCTCTGGTTGGGCTCAGGGCTAAATCTGTCATTTTTAGCATATCTGTTGATAGTGCAATCAGGTCAGGTTTAACCCCTGTGGTTCCTGGGAAGAAACCTTCAAACGTGTCTTGTCCTGTAGAGTTCCGACAGGAACTGCTGGGCTGGCAGTATCCAGTGCTTTGAGGCCTGCCTCAAAGCTTTCTGCCCACCTTTGTAGCTCTGCCAAGGGTCTGAGATACATTTCACAATGTCAATTCTTTTTCAGAAGGTCCCCTATGGCCAGCAGGGCTTCCAGGCCATTCTGAAAGCAATGGCATGGATGTGGGGTGACAGCTATTTGGAGTGCTTCGGCACCACCTTGCTCGGAGCGCTGTCAGCACTCGCAGTGGCCCCAAGGGTTGCCTGTGGCGTGACGTGCATTCACATCATTATGTGTACACCCATGTTACGTGACCACCTTTCCTCCTGGTTTCTCTGCTTCCAGAGAGTTAGAAGGAAAATGTACTGGATATTCCCAACAAGATTAAGGACGGCAATGACCCCAAAGACACAGAGCTGAGAAGTTTCATGGGCCCTTTCACCCTTTTGCCACAATGCCTCGGTGTGGGTCACAGGGAGGATCAGCCTCCCTCTCCTCTCCAGTTTGCTCAGAGTCCTTTTGCATCCAGCTTAAAGATACAGAGTAGGGATGCTTTAATTTGAGCAGTATCTAAAAGCTGTGGTATTTTGCAGTGCCAATTGCTCAATAGCTCTGTCCTCTCTCTCTCCTACCTTTTGTCAAATCCAGCACCATCGAACCAAAACAACTTCTGACCATACCTCCACTGCTATCTGTTGAAATAAGAAACACAGAAAGCCACAGTGCTGCATTATTTCATAATTTAACCAGATGTGGATCCAGAGGTGGAGAATATTATTGATACAATGCAATTATTACTGATCCAATGGTTAAAGAAAGGACTTAAAAATCAGGATTTCTAATCCTTGAGCACTCTGGATCCATAATGTCCACACCATAGCTTCTCCACACAAGAATACTCTCTATGTAGCAAATGAATTACAGATTATTTTCATTATAACCTTTAACAGGATGGTATCATGCAAGGGATATATATGCATCCCTTGCATAAAAATTACAGAGCAGGAAAGATGACATTCCTAGCAAAACCAAAAACTACCAAAAAACGTTAAGGACAATATATTACATTATATATCTGTCTGAAAAAAAGAAGGACATTTAAGAAATTATACCAGTGAAAATATGTAAAAACTACTAACCCATTGTCAGACAATAAGCAAGCACAGCTTTGTTTTCAGCATGTTAGTAGCTACACTTCTGCAACAGAGGGGAAAAAAAAAAAGTATTCCAGGCACTGAAAGATTTTGTTTGTCACATGCCCCAAATCCAGAGCATTTGGGGACAGCTATAATGTTATCTTGAGTGAACACAGGGCCAACATAATTACGAATAAAGAGGTAAGAAGCAAGGGGAATTGTCTGCATAACTTCACTTTGCAAAATCCTCCCATAGAAGGTGGCAGGTAGGAAATCTGCATAATAACAAACTTGTCACAACACAAGGCCAACTAAATACAACAATTAGAATTACCATTTTGCTTTGACAGGTTCTCAGGATTCCCCTACTCTGTCCCCCCAGGTTTCATTAGATAAAGTTAAAGTTGTAGCTATTTATTTGGTGAAATATTTTCCAGTATATCTTTTTTTCCAAGTGTTGTGTGGCTGCAAGAAGTCTGTCTCCCTCCTTTGTGGGCAATGCTTTAAGAAGCAGCTATTGAAGTGACAAATCCTTCTCTCAGATATCCCAGTGAAAACCCACAATAAATTTCGTGGTTCCCCTCTGGTTTATCTAGACTTACATCTGTGTAAAATATCGAAACTGGCCTCAAAACAGAGCTGAAGGTTTTACAACTTATGATTGGAGGAGGTTGCCTTCTCCACTGACTGCCAGGTCCTTCTTTTTGAGTCACTGGAAGGCCTCTGCTCTTGGACTGCACCCACACAGCTCTCAGGTCGCTGTATTTGTGCATCCCAGCTGGCTCATCTGCCTTTTCCACACTGCTTCTGGTCTTCCTGCTCAGCCACTAACTCCAAGACAACCTCCAGCATGTGGATGTCCTCCCAAGCTGCCATCAGACCACGATTAGGGAGGTGTTTTAAGGGACTTCACCAGCAATGGAGTTGATCTTCAGGACCGCCTTCCCCAATATATGAATTGAGACACCGCCATCTCAGCTGGCCTTTAAAACAAAGAGATTCTAAGTACTAAGCAGCTATCCTCTGAAAAAAAGAAACAGCCATTGTCTAAAGTAGAAAGCTACTTTTGTTCCATATGTTAGGCAGCTTTTAAAATTTTAATTCATGTACCTAAAATTGTTGTGTTTTGTTTCAGGAAGAACATGGATCATAGTAAGGAGTAACAGAGCCCAGATGGGGAATACAGACTAGTGTTTTGCCTTTAATTTTGTGTCCTTTGGTCTTTTAAGAATTCAGACTTCTTTTCCTGTAAGTTACTCCTGGATGCTTTGGAGATATCTCTCTTTGAGATGAAGAGAAGTACTGGCTAATGCAGTGTTGAGATCCGTATGTAGCATGAGCAAATCAATGAACCACCTTCCAGAAGTGCTACACTGGGACAAGTGTTCTTACTGCCCCACTTCTCCCTGGCTAGTATTCTTTTTACTTACTTTTGCTGCTCCCATTTCTTGCAACTGTTGTAATATCTTATGCTATTTGGGGATTAATTTGAGTACACGAATGATTCAGCTGTTTTTGGAAAAGGCACAAAGGCAAGAAATTATAGTTGAACATACAAACAAAACAGCTTCCAAATTTTAAAACCAGAAATAAAGAGGAAATCATCATCATAAATAAGAGAGAGGGTGAGAAGGGAAGAGGTTGGACCTCATGCTATTCAGATGTTTGGATTTTGTAATACTGCTCCCTCTCTCTTCTTCCTTTTATTCCCACCCAGTGTTCCACAACCCTCTTTGTAACAGCAATCTAGACCCACTTGAAGTACATTGCAATGAGGCAAGTTCAAATAAATTCATTTATCCTTCCCATTAAATGTAACAAGTATTATGGTATCTTTTGAACTCTACTTTGCATTTTAAATTCAGAGATTCACTTAAGGAATAAGAACTTGTGTAATTTATTTTGCAGTCTGCATTATACAGTTTGTGCTATGATAGCACATAACATTTTCCTTATTTCTTTTTAACTCTCTAGTTGTTCCTAAATCAGCAAACATAACGGTTTTTTCCTCCATTTTAAATCTGCCCATTCTGGCAAGTCTCCCACTTGTTAAAAGCAGCAAACCCTAGGCTGAGAAAAAAAAGTGGGAAATATTTGTAAGTAATCTTTTGATGTTCAGTTCAATTTTTGTTCAAATAGCAAATAATTTGATCTTATCCCAAATAAAACAAAAAAAAAAATACAACAAGCTGTACTTGTTTGTTGCAAAATATATTTATTCTACAAACATATAGAGCATTCTATAACTACTCAGAGTTCTAAATATATAGAACAGATCTGAAAGGATTTTTATGACAGTTTCTTTTTTCATCTGCAGCATCCTTCCTATATTCAAATCCTTTATTTTGTAGTCTCCAATTATATCACCATTTCACTATATACCACTATTTCTTTGTTCTAAACTCAGTGAAGTGTAGTAGAGCTCTGCACTGAAGGGAGAAAAATGTTTTAAAATACCTTTTGATATTTGCAGATGTGTATGTGTAAATACATAATTTTCCAAGAAACTCTGTATCTCTTACTACATATGTGTCGGAGAAAGGAAGTCCATGGGCAGTTTAACCACTTTGAAGTAAGGCGTGAGATTTGGCAACATATTTCTCTGAAATCTTCAGAGGTGTAAAAGTCATAGACCCATAGAATGGCTTGGGTTGAATGCGAACATAGAGGTCATCTGCCATGGAGAAGGATTCCTTCTTCTAGACCAGATTGCTCAGAGCCCCATCTAATCTGGCCTTGAACACATCCAGGGATGGCACATCCACAATTTTGTGCAACTAACTCCAGAGCCTCACCACCCTCACAGTAAAGAATTTATTTCTAATACCTATTCTAAACCTATACTCTTTCCATATGAAGCCATTCCCTGTTGTCCTTACATGCTCTCGTAAATAGTTTCTCTCCATCTTTCTTGTAGGCTTCCTCCAGTTACGGGAAGGCTGCAATTATGTCATCCTGAAGTATTCCCTTTTCCAGACTAAACAATCCCAATTGTCTCAGCTTGTCCTCATAGGAGAGGTGCTTCAGCCCTCTGATCATCTTGGCAGCCCTCCGCTGGACTCACTCCAACAGGTCCATGCCCTTCCTGTGCTGGGGATCCCAGCGCTGGATGCAGCACTGCAGGTCGGGTCCTACCAGAGCAGAGGGGCAGGATTCTCTCCCTCACCCTGCTGCCCACACTGCTTTGGATGCAGCCCAGGACACGTTTGGCTTTCTGGGCTACAAATGCTCCTTGCAGGGTCATGTCCAGCCTCTCATCCACCAGCACACCAAGTCCTTCTTGGCAAGGCTGCTCTAGATCTGCTCATCTCCCAGCCTTGTGCTTTAGATACAGCAACCTGCACAACTGCTCTATAGAGTGAGAACAGCATTGGTCAAACAACTTGGCTGCGTCTCTTATATTTGCTGACCATATGGTCCACTGGTGTTCCCCGTTCTCACCTCACTGTACCTCCATACAAGGGAGGAAGCATCTGCAGAAGGCATCTATACACCCTCATGATTTTATGCTTAGGCACTGATGTGTTAGTGTGTCTGGACTCCAGATTGAAGAACAGGGTTCTCCCAGATTTTCTCTTTATATGTCAGATCCAAGTAATTTCCATTAATTCTACAATAAATCCTGAACTCAGAAGAATTGCCTATAAAGTCAAAGCAGAGTCTGTTGAAATATGCAGAAAACACAGATCTGCAGCAGGACTGCTGATGAATTTAGCCTGGAGATTATTATTTTTCTGTGTGAAGGCTAAAGTAATGACTCTTCACTTAAAAAGAAACCATACAAGTCTGCTAAGAAAAGCAGTTCCGATGAAGAGCAGAAAAATAGAAGTGGTCTAAATGATCTGCATAAAGTAACACCAAACTGATTTGCCAATACTGTTGAAGAGAGTTGGGTGACATTTCCCAGAGCAATGAAACACATGGGACAGGTGATGTTGTCATTAATCAGTTTTGGCCAACACATCAACTTAATGATTTTGGAAAGCTGATAGAATTAGGTGGTTGTAACCATTAAATGTTATAGAGCCCATTTATTCTTCACATCAAAGTAAAAGAAGCAAATACTTGTTAATACTGAAAGTTAGGGCGAGGCACATGAACAATTGTATTTTCCTTTCATATTCATTTCTGCACTTCTCTGTATTCTTTTTTTGGAAAGCACCAAGTGACTTCTGGAAAGTCATGTTTTCTCTAGTAAAAGCAATAAAATAACAAGAATCCTCTTCAGAGGTTTTATTAATAAAAATAAAACAAAACAAAACAAACAAAACCCCCCACAAGATATTCAGGTGGTCTATTTTCCCCCTTTATTGCACCCCCAATTATTTATACATTTGTGTTAAATATCTGGTAGAGTCAGAAAGTAAGGAAAAGATTCAGCTAGGAGTGCAAGCTTTTGAGGAGGTGCTGCATTTTCTTTGGATGAGTGCTGTGCACACTGCAGTCAGCACTTTAGCAGGAGTGACAGAAGTCAAGTACCTGCCAATGTCGGGAGCAGAGAAGGCAGGTCTCACAGGAGCCGAATCCAGGAGTGAAACCAGCAGCTCAGCTGGACTCCCGGAATTTCCCTCCAGTAAAAACATGCTCTGACTTTAGGGCCCCCTTTTTGTCACTCCCATAATTCCTTTCTTCTTAACCCTGCCAGGCTTCAACATAATGACTGCTTGGGTCATATTTCTTCACAAAGATAGCTGAAAACTTCTCAAACCATGTGATCACCTTGATCCATCACTTACATTGGACCAGCATGGGTCATGTTTAGATGCTCAGTCTTTTGGAAACTTTCCACCCAAGAGGTAACTTTTATCCTCTCTCCCTTTAAAAACAGGTCAGCAACCCATCCACCTCCCCACATGACAGTAGAGGTGAAAGGGAAGGTCCTGAGCCTGCTGTTACATCCTACAGCCAGAGGCAAGGGAAGTGACTCCAGCCTGGACTTGCACATTTAGCCATGCAATCCGAGGTCCAAAATGCATCTTCTCCTGTATGTCATGATGAAGGAGCACACTCTTGTCTTCCCATTAAGAGTCTTTGCTCTTCCCCTATTTCTTGGCCCAAAAGTGTTGTAATTTTCATAACATGTTTTGTCACCCCAAAGGTGCTCCTGTGCTAGAAGGGAAGGATGGTAGGAGAGGGGCACAGAGCTCTACAGCAGCAGCTTTGCATCTCCAGGAGCAGAGGGCAAAACCAAAACTGGTTGAGGGTCACAACTATTCCCTGGGGTGTCTCTGCTGTAGGACCAGTCTAAGTACTAAGCTCTACCTTGGCAGCAGCTGGAATAAGCCATTCCACAGTCCTTCAGGAGGCAAGGGGAAGGCACAGAGCATGGCCTTGTCTTGCTGTGAGAACCAGCTTTCTGCCCAAGGCAAATCTGTGACTCCAGGCAGTTTTGGGTTAGGGCTTCCATCCCACTGCTCTGTATCTGCACCTAATACTCAGTTGATAAGTCTTCATTTCTGTTTACCCATTTTCTAATCAAACTTTTCTGTGCTCCTTGGATTACAGCAAAAGAAATCCAAATTATATAAACATCCTGATAATATGTGACCCAATACACCAAGATGCCTCAAGGCTATCTGTTCTGCTTCTTCCTGTCTATTCTTTTGCTTGCTCTAAATCCATTTCTACCTATTCAGTCTATGTAACCATACTTGTAATTTACTTACTTTTCATAAAAATGCTGATTCTGAGTTTGTGGTTGACTTTACTTCAGATGGTGATACCAGGGTTTTTTGAAAGTGATGACCATGGAAGTTGGTGGCTTTACATGGGGTTTTGTCAAAAATAGAAACTGGTAGGGTGTCTTGGTGATGTGTTTTCTCCAAGTGACAGAGCAGTTCAACAGATGTCTCAACATATTCATTTTCAAGGATATCTCAGACTAATTTCTGGTTGAGTTTGGATATATTGACAGGGAGACACCATTCCTGCACTTTCACATTTGTTCACACACTTTTTTTCGGAAGACCTCAGGACCTATTTTTGCTGTTTCTGAGGGCAACTATTTATGGTTCTGTTTGAGGACAGTAGGCAAAATAGTACTTGACAAAACTCCTGGGTGAAAATTGCTAAAAGTTCCAATTACCCACAGTTCTTTTTGTCCCAAGGAACAAATTCCTTTGTATAGGAATTCATTGCTTTCTGTGTCTTCTTTCCTGTCGCTTCTGAGGAAAACTAAGGTCAAAACTTTTAATATATAGTATGAGATTTCTAAAGGATTGTCAACTACCTGCATCTGAGTTGAAGGAGAAGCTTCTGGGTAACCAGAATTTCTGTTTCAGTCAGACTTTGGATGCTGTTTTAGTTTGGGCCAAGGCTGTCATCACAAGGACGTTAAAGCAGGACTGAGCTCTGTTTGCTGCAAGCCAAGGCCATTTTGCTGGATGCAGTCACTGGCTGGTCTGGACACTCCTTGGATTCATTCAGCTCCAACTGCACTGGGAAGGCAGAAAGCTGAGGAGGGTGGTAGAGAAGACAAGTGGCAGGATCTGAAGTTGTTCTGTTCCCATGTTGCTACAGGGGTCTGGACAGGGCGAAGGAGTGGGGCCTCCAACAGGAGCCATGGGGTGAGAAAAGGCAGCAGAGCAGGTGTCAAAAATATCCTTCAGAAGAAGAAGGAGAGAGATTAAGGTCTGAAAGGCAGCAGGTCTTGTTTTCATCCTTACCTAAGGCAAAACTTTCTGAAGTATACGCATGTAGCTTTCCCCTTCAGGAAATTACCCATCCTTTGGGTAATTTTCTGCAAACAGTGTGGAAATTAGCAAACAGACCACCAAAAATGCTTTGAGAGGAAAAGCATTGTAAGGTTAGTAGTACTGAAGGTCTTTTGGGAGATGAGAGCAGGATGGGCAAAACATGAATAACTTTTACCAGTTAATAGGCATTAGCACACACTTCATAATTCTGCAGAATGCATCAAAGGCACAGCAATAGAGGGATATAAACCTGGCCACAAATACATGAAAGAAGTAACCTCATTATTAAGAAATTTAAAATTTGCTATTCTTAGGAGAAAAATATTCTCCACCACAAAGAATAAAAGCCAAAGCATAAACCCTGAAGAGAGGTACAAACATGCTCATACACAGATAGGATTAGGCGACAGACATAATCTTTGGATTTATTTAGCTGTGACTAAACTAAATATTAACGTATTAAATTAAAAAAACAGACTGTTGAGAGGCAAAAAAAGAGCTTTTATGAGTGAATCCCACATATTTTTTTCTCTGGACAAAACATAACAGTTCAGAGGAGTGTTATAGACAATTTACCTTTGCATATCATCCAACATAGACCATCTAATAATCCAACAGAATGTACTCACAGTTTATCAGTTCTCACAGCCAGCAGAAATAAGTAAAGAGTTCTTATTAAAATCCTTAAAATTTACAAAATTTTAAGCACCAAAATGTACAAATCACACATCTACATGAAAGGAATATTCACACCAACCCAAAGTAATTCAAAGTCCTGCTAAACAAACCTTACAGTAATACTGGGAGAACAATAAATATTTACTTCCCATGCTCCTAAAAGGCTCATCTTCTCTTTAGATAAAGATTCTAAAATTCCTCCTCAAAATAATTACTGAGGGCCTGAGCTCGTTTCTGTGGAAGAGGATGGATGGCCCTCCACTAGCTCCAGCAGAGGCCCTAATTGCTTGCCTCTACTAATAAACTAATCTCAGGCACCTGGAACTAGCAGGCTCCATGCCGGGAAGCCAGGGCTCAGGTTACCTAAGAAATGCTCCAAATATATTCACACAAATCATTAGCCCTGCAGATGTGCAAATACTGCTTTTGTCATATTGCTGGAGAGATGGACATGTGTTTGCAAGGCTGTAACACATAAAACCTGAAGATGAATTCATTGTGTTGCTTTAATCCCTTCCAGAGGCCAGGTGGGTATATGGGGAGCCAGATAAGTGTGTTGATTATCCACATTACTCATTGCATTAATCCACTTGTCTGTGACTCAGAGTATCTGAAATGCTCACAGCATAAATATGTAGGTGGCTGGGAAAATATATGTATTTCATGAATGCCTGTTGTCTGTAAATGAAACCTAATCAGGAAGTTAGCTTAAAACGTTGACTAAAATCTAAACAAGTCTAAATTTTGCTGATGCTTACAGTTTCTAATATTACAGTTAAAGGATCTGGATATCACTAGTGGATGTAAGCCTCGGTGTAAGACTTGTGAGAAAAACTACTCTATATTTTAACAAATTGTAAAAGATTTTAACAGGCAAACATTTCCTGTGACCTCAGAAATTAAAGCAGGTGTCATGCAATTTCCATGGAACCTTCCACAAATTTCTTCTCCTTCCCTGAAATGATTATGTTGATAAACATGTGTCAAACACAGTATGTGTCTGGTTTCATTTGAGGAGGGGAGAATGATATAAACAGGACATAGTTTAACCTGAAAATGCAGGAGAGCAAGATTAGGCTGTCTTCTTGGTCTCCAAAAAATTGCTGAAATAGATGTCTGCTTTAGGTGATGTTCACACAGGTTGATTAGTATTAAAAAAATTTTCAACTCGTTCGTCTGCATGAAAAATATTGTTTCTATTGACTACATGGACACAAACACAAAATATTTTTAGAAGCAAAGATAGGAACATCTTCCCAAGTTATCTTGTTTTGTGACACTCCAAACTTTTTTTCCTTCTTCTTCAAGACACTGTAAAAAAACCTCAAACCCACAAAACAAACAAACAGTCCAGCAAAAACCTTCCAAAAACACCAAAACAAACAAAACAAACGAACCAACCAAACAAAAAAACTCACTTAAATTGACTTTTTTAGATTAGAGACTTGGAAAGATTATATTTTAGATATTGACTGAAAGGCAAATTTACAGCTTCATTAAAAAAAAATGCACAGATATTGCAGAAGTGAAGTTCATGTCTGGAAGAAAGGCAGAAAAGGTGGTTCTAAAGCCTCAGAGTCAACCAGCAGTGAGAAAAGTCCAAAGGTGCGAAAGATTTGTATGCCTACAAGGACAAAAAAAAAAATCTCCTCTGAAAATTTATCACAATTAAAATTATTAGTGAAACTAAGCAAAAAGGGATTTCAGGAAAAAAACTCCTGAATGTGAAGTTTTATTATGTTCATAGATGGATACATACACCTCTTCAGATACCTCAAGGTATTTCCTGGAATATGTAACACTATCCTGTCATTGTACATTTAAAAAAGCAATAAGAAAAGTTGGGACTGTATTTAAAGGAAGGGAAATGGTTCAATGACTCTAAACCAAGACAATTCTTGTAAAACCTCTTTTTGCTTACTCATATTTTCTTTCTTCATTTAGTCATTTATGACAAGGTCCCAGGTGATTTGCCCTTCCCATGACCTTATGTCTTTTCACTGAAGTAGCGACCCTATATATTAATGTGGGTTTTGAGGCTGCCTTTTAAAGCACTTATTCTCATTTCAGCTGTTATTGATGAGCACTTGTTTGCATAAAGGCCCCTTTTATTACATGCAGGGTAGACATTCTCACATCCCATGAGCTGCCGATTTATTTTGCAGCGCGCGAGGGGCTGGGGTACTCCCGGGTACTCCCACCTGCCTTCCCACACAGCCTGAACTCAGCTTCACCTCTCTGAGCAGCCAGCAATCCCTCCCTGTCCAAGCCAGGCCTCCAAGCTGCTGTCCCAAGCAACAACACGCAGCAATGCTAATGGTTACTGAGTTTATTAGAGAAAAAAGAAAAAGCCATATGTCTATATATAAATATATATTCCTCCATATATATATATTGAGCCCAGGTGAGGATAAACAGACCCTGCAGTTTTAAGTCACAAGTGTGAATTTCAACTGAATTCATATTAAGCGGTTTGAAAATATTTCTCTTGCATCCACTTTTGGTTGAGGTTCTGGGACTATAAGCACAGAAGAAAGAAAAACAGAAAGAAAGGGGTCTGAGAAGAATCCTACTCCATGGAGTGAGTGAATGCCAAGGTTTGTAATGGCTTCACAGGGTTTTAACCTTTGTCATGTCAGCAAAAGTGACCACCTGTTGACAAAACAGAAGAGAAAATCTTCCTTTCTACTCCGTTACCGTCTTTTCACACCTGCCTATTTCCCTGAAGTGTTTGCCTCTGCCTACAGCCAGCAGCAGTTATGACAAAAAGAGATGGCTCCTAAGTGGGATCTCACGTAACAATTCCTGAATTTCTAAACCATTTGTGAAAACTTATATGCAAATCATTGCTACTTTCCAGGGAGCTCTGGGAACTGAGTTCTCTGTAGAAACTTTGCCCAGTTGCTCAGTGCACTTGGTACTGAGTAGTAAGAACATCACTTTTCACTTTCAATGATGTGAGAAAATTTAAATTCTATTTGTGTAGGGTCATAAAATGCATGATCTAACATCATATTCTATATTCAATATAAGAGAAAAACCTTGTCTTTTATAAGCCTTTGCATGTGAAGCTGTCTTCCCTGTCAGGGAGAACTGACAGGTTGCCTGCCATCGCCTACTCTCCAGCAAAGTCAGTAGCCTGCACTGTCAGCCTGAAAACATCTGTTGAATGGATTTATTGAGTGGGTCTTCGGTGCAAGTTGGGGGGTGGGGGTCCCCACTGTTTATTACAGCCCTGACCTAATGAACTTAATTTGTTGACGTTTCCCTCAGTGTTTCACTTGATCCCATCTCACATTTCTTTCTACTGTGCTGTTCTCTTCGAAACAGGAGTTCCTGGCACATCAGCATGTCCACCAGTTGCAAATCTACCAGGCTCAGATGGCTACAGTTGGCATGGCAGGATCAGATAAGCATCGACCACTTTCCAGGACCCCATCTTCCCCTACTGACTCCACATTACCTCACCCAGACATGGACCAGCCCAGCCAGCATGTCTACACAACTGGTAGGATTCCCTAAAGACTGCTTTTAATAGGCAGGGCAAATGCATTTGTTCATGTGGGATCAACAGACTTAAATGCCTCAAATACCTCCTGCAGCAATGCATTCAGTTTTAGCCCTGTTGCTCCTCTGTTTCATGATGCTATACTGGCACCAACTCAGCCAGTGCAGCTGATAAATCACAGGGTTAATATTCACACAGCCATAAATCATTATCATTGACTGGCTCTGGCAATACAGAAACAGGTGCATTTCTGGTGCCTGTAAGTCATTCATAGCTTTTTCTTTCATTTCCCTATTCTCTGGTTCTTTTCTCCGTGTTCTCGTTGCCTGTTTTGTAAAGAGACCACCAATAAGTTGAAGACCACCAGTAAGGAGGAAAACTGCGATGTAATTCTCAATGTCTTCATTTGACAAGTCAGCCTCTGCTTCAAGGTTGCTGTCTCTACAGAGAGAGCAAAGCTGTAGGCACGACTAAGTGATGTTGACAACCACTTCTGTGTCATTCAACAGTCGCATGGAGTCTGCAGAGGCAGGTTTTATGCTCAGGTCCTGGGCATTCCAGCCGCTCAGGGAACATGGGCTGTCCAAAAAAAAGTGATTAGAATCTCAAAAGTCTTCAGTTAGAGGAAGGAAAATGACCACAGAAACCTAATTTCTTATTATGGGTAATGTGACTTTGCATGAGGATCCATCTTTTTAAGAGCCTGAATCTCAGTATAACATTAGAGCATGGTTAGAAGTGAAGATTTGCTTTGTGCACAAAGGAAAATAAAAGGGTAAGTAAATACTTGCAGTTACTGTTTATGAAGGTTTATGCCAGAAGTATTATTTCCTTCAGCTGGCAGAACTTCCCAAGCCCTGAAAGTTCACATCTTTTCAGGCCATGACCATGGATTGATGTAGGATGGAGTCCTTAATGGGCACTGTATGGGACTGTGCGAGACAGTGTGCTCTCCCATCTTTCCAATTAGAATATGAACTTGGAAAGCAAAAATGTATTATTTATTGTTGGGTAACAAACGTTAGGATTATACAGAAACAAACACACTAATTCACTTTCCATGAGTTTCTGCAAAAAGAACAGCTGCATATAGACAGGGTTCTTAAACTAGACCACTCTATTTCTAGTTGTGTTCATAGAGTCCCCAAAACATTGTAAAATCATTCTAAAATTTGCAGAGCACACCAAAAGTGAGCTCATTGTGCGTAGTCTTTACTGTCCCACTCAAAAATCTGCAGTTCCACTGAAAAAGTTGAATGGAGTTACGAATGTAAAAGCTGCTGCCTCAGCCTGATTGCCAAGGTTTACTGACACCTCCTTTTATAATCCCCAGTAAGGGGAGTAGGGTCAAGGGGGTTACATAGATCTGTGGACTTCTGGCATCAGTGGAACTAATCAAGAAAGAAAGTGTGAAGTTGAGATGGAAAAATAAGACAAGGAACGAAATTCTGTAGGACAAACACTGAATGGAGACGGTGATGGGAATGGGACATCCCTGGCATAAAGGGCTCAAGATGTGACACAAAGACACCTGATCGGTTCAGCAATGGAAATGCCGACAGCCAAATTAGGCAGAGAGTTGAACCTTACACTTTTAGTAAAGCATTGCTACGTGGACAACACCAGTGGAAAGAGAGAGAGAAAGAGAGAAAGGAAGAGAGAAAGAGAGAGAGAGAAAGAAAGAAGGAAAGAAAGAAAGAAGGAAAGAAAGAAAGAAAGAAAGAAAGAAAGAAAGAAAGAAAGAAAGAAAGAAAGAAAGAAAGAAAGAAAGAAGAAAGAGAAAGAAAAAAGGAGAGAAAGTGAGAAAGAGAGAAAGAAAGAAAGCGCCAACTTATTGCAACTGGGATTCTCAGTCCTTCACTGAATTCCTTTTTCAAAATATGAAACATCTTTTTCTTGAATCCTTGATTCTTCTTTTATTGAATTATTTTTATCCCCTCCACTGCTCCTTCAAGATAATAATCTCTACTCATTACTGAAAAAAAATCCTCCTATTTTCATCTGCCCAGCAACTTTATGCTTCTGCTTCTCCACTTCTGCTCTGCACCCTCAGCTCTTTTATATCATTTAGGTACCAGATGGGGACAGTGTGGTGCTGTACCTGCTTGCAAGCTGTACCTATACTAGTAGCCAGTACTCCTTGGCTGATTGACCAGGTCCCACAGAGCACGTAGCTCTGCATTCACAGTTAAGCCTTTCCTTTCTGCTTAAAGAAATCTCTTTCCCTGACATGTGCCTAGGCTTACAAATTTATATATATAACCTTTATCACTCCAGTTTTTGAGTACATTGAAAATAGAGCTATTTTTTATGTTATGAGATTGATACCTTTGGAGTGACAATGAACAGAGACTTTGCAACATCAACAGTTCTAACAGTTTCTGTGAAAAAAAAAAAATCAATCTGTGTATTATTAACATACAGGATGTTATGGTATAGAATGGCTTTATCTGTGCATACTATTTCCTGGATCTGGATGGTGCCCTAGCATTTTTTCATGGATCAATGGAAAGAAAGAAACTCAGACCCAGTTTTTATTTATTCTTATATGGCCTTTAGAAAATCCTTCAGGATGAAAGTCCTAAGGAACATGGTCTGATCACAGTGCTGACCTGTTCTGAGCAGAGTTGGACTACAACCCTCTGGAGGTCCCTGCCAACCTGACCAATCCTACGGTTCTATGATTTTTCTCCCTTAAAAGAGCACAAGATGCAACCTGCCATTGTCCACAGCAGTTGCAACACTACCATTTGTAAAAGCATGGAAGGAAGGAATAGGTGTGTGGAAAGGGAGAAAATTCTAAACCACCATATACCAAGGGCAAATTCACTCTAGAAATGAATGTAATAACATGTCCCTGCCTTGAGTTATTATTTACTGTTAGGGTTTGGTTTTTTTTTTCCTGTTTAAAGACAATATATTATTGGAAGATGAAAAAAGTCAGAAAGAAAACTGTTGCAGCAGATTATTACAGGGGCATCAAAATGAGCCTTTTTTTGTGAGTCATGAGAAAAATGCTTTTAGTCAAATATCTGAAGGGAATCAGATTGGTGATTGTTGTGAGAGTTAAAAAATATATATACAATATACACACAAGATAATGAGTTAAAGGTGGAAAGAAAATAAGGTCTACTTAATTTTCATTTAGGCAGTTTACAGAATATTTGACATTATTTAGTTCAGACTTTTTGTTGGAATAATTTATTAGGTATTCTTCCCTTGGGTTTTCTTATTGGTACTGTTGTTCTCCAGGGCAATTAATCTTCTTCAAAGCATGCTGCTAGCCAGTGATTTTTAGGTCTCTTGCTCGCCCCTCTGTTTAAAATATTATTAAAAGAAACTGACCTGAATAAAGTATTTTGGAAATGAATGAGTGTTAGGGAGTCCCCACCAGGAAAATCTTCGTTTTTACTGACTTAATGCAAATTCAGTTTCTTTTGTCCTGTGTCCCCTATCATTATATGGTTCAGTGGTGGCACCATTCCCATCTGTCTTCAGGGCCACATTCTGACCTCAGTAATATTGGTGTAAATCCAGAATAAATCCACCAGTCTCAGTGGAGCTGCTCAGATTTACACAAGGAATCTGAGAGCAGAATCTGGCTGTAGGCATTTCTTCTGGAGAGACAGAATAACCATCTTTTATTAATATTTCACAGCAGTCTGCAATTGAAAACAGTTGTCTCCCTCTCCTCCTCTTTTTTTTTTTTT
>VZRQ01004617.1:5135687-5233124 GCA_013397975.1 Machaerirhynchus nigripectus
GGTGTGGGGAGATATTGGCTGAATCCCGTTAGGGAAATCCTAAGGGCTATTTTTAGCCGTAAGCTCTACTGCTGCATTCTGGTATTGTACCAAGCACATGTGCTGTATGACCAGCACCCACACATCTGAATCACTTGCACATCCTAAATCAATTTAAATGCTTGCAATAAATGAAAACATATATTTCAGTCTTTTCTTAAGTCAATAATTAATCCTTCTAGAAACAAATTTTACACTCAGTGGTGTGAATATCTTGGTATTTAAAAGTTTGGAGCAGATGCTTCTGCCATGCAATACTGTCCTGACCTTATTAAACTGATTTTTGATTCAGACAAAATAACTCACATTAAATAAAATTACATTTTTAGTTATATTCTATTTCTGGAAAAGTGCTAAGAAAAGGAGGTTTATGTCAACCAGAGGAGGCATCCTGAATACCCAATTTCAGTGTTTCACTTCAAAATTGGTTGCAACCCTGATACAGGTAATCAAAAGGTGTCATTATTACATCCGATCCTGTATAGCAAAAACATAGTAATATGTATATATATCATTTCTATATACCTGCTATTTGGACTATTCAAATATTAAGAATAAAAAATTAATTGCAAGAACGGCAGGTAGAAGATACTGTCAAATTTTAGCTAATTTTTCTTAACGTTTAACAAGTGCTTCTATTCAAATCCATTCAATATAACAGCCTATTCTGCATGAAAGCTTCTGAAAGCCCTGATGCCTGTACATTTAGCATCTAAACACCTTCCCTACTGATCAGGGGGATAGGAGGAAACATTTTCTTATCTGTTGGTATAATGGCCACTGCCAAACTGGACAAGCTGAGTAGGCAACAGCCTGTAGAAATTAAAACTGTGAGCGCCAAGAAAAGGAAAGCAAGGTATGTGAGCATGCACTTATTTGTGTGCATACTTCCAAACAACTTACAGGACCCGATGATAGAGCAGCAAAGAACTGCAGAGAAATGAAATTAACTGCTTTGACAATGCCAGCAGATAATTTAAGCTGCATTAGCTCGTTAGCTCCAGGTTTTCACTGGTTCTTTTTTTCTTTAACAGAAAACAGAACAAGAAAGTAAATACAAAAATGTATTTCTAATGAACTACTATGTTTGCAAGATAATCACTGAGCATATACTTCGTCATACTGCACTTAGGTATTATATTTGCATTCTATGTACGCTTAACATAAGTGTATTATCATTTTGGCTTAAATAGCAGTATCCCAAAGGATCAGTTATAAAGTGCATCAGCCAAGAAATATGGCAGCATAAATATTTCCAGAGCAGCATAACTTCTGGCTGGCTTCTAACTGAATTATCTCAGAACCTTAGCTTTGAATCACCCATGATGTATACAGGCTTTTATCTAGCAGAGCTTTTAAAGACTTTATTGATATTCAATACCATTAAAGGACTTTGCTAAATAAGGGTGGTATTGAGAATTTTGCTGAATCTGGACTTTAATGTTGTATTTTCTTAACTGTCTGACTTTTCAGTAGCAGGCTAACACAATTTTCCCAGAATTGTGTTGGCATCCCCAGTAGTGGTGGCACAAAAGAAAGATGTTTTGAATGCCAAGTATTGCAGCTTGGAGAAATTGTTAATTTGAGTCCCTTTCAACTGTAAGGGAAAGAAAAATTCAAATGTTTCCCAAATGAAAATGGTCCACATAGGGGTAAGGAAAATAATTTTTGTTCCAGACATGTCTAAGGAAAAAGCAAAGAACAAGTAAATACAGAAAATAGTTTTTCAGTGTTTCAGACTTGGTTTGAAAGCCTTGAAAATTGAATTTAGCTTGAGCCTGCTCACTAAAATGCCTCTTCTGCTCCCAATACACAGCTACAGAGCAATGTGATATTGATAGTTGTTTCATGTAAAGCTGTTCTGTCCTTGCAAAAATGACCCTAGAAAATTCAAAAGGTACCTTGCACTGCAGTCAAACAACACGATTTGATTCTAATGGAGTAGCGGGTGTAACTTTTCTTTTTAATGAAAAAGGACTCTGGCTGCCACTGTTTTGACTCTCGGAAACATTCATTTGATACGCTTTGAGATCTGGAATTAATATAGTATTTAGTTAAGCAGTACAACTGCTGAGTGGCATTGCCATTTCATAATTTATTTTAAAAGGTTTCTCTAAATTATATTCTTTACACTTCTATACATAACATTTACTTGTTGTATATAGGTTAACAGCTTTAACTAACCTTACCCACTAGAAAAAGAGAAAACAAGTGATTCAATAATAAGACTGTCTTTTTCTAGCCATAAAAGCTTTAACAAGATACCATCCAATTCCCCTTCTTCTTTACAGCTAATTATATTTATTAATATAATTTCTTGGGAATTAATTTTTGCTTTATTGGTATCACAAGATTCACCTAATAAATCAAAATTCAGAGTCTCAAAAAGGAAAGAAAAATTTACATCCAGAGAAGGGCAACAAAGATGGTGAAGGGTCTAGAGAGTGACTCCTCTAAGGAGCAGCTGAGTGAGTGAGCTGGGGGTTTTTAACCTCGAGGAAAGGAGGCTCAGGGGACACCTTATTGCTCTCTACAACTGCCCAAAAGGAGGGTGTAGCCAGGTGAGGGTCAGTCTCTTCTCCCAGACAACCAGCGACAGGACATGAGGACAAGGCCTCAAGCTGTGTCAGGGGAGATTCAGGTTCAGGTTGGACATCAGGAAGAATTTCCTCCCAGGAAGGGTTGTCGGGCATTGGAATAGGCTTCCCAGGGAAGTGGTGGAGTCACCATCCCTGGAGGTCTTCAAGAAACAACTGTTCTTGGCAAGCAGTGGTCTGGTCTAATTGACTAGGTGGAGACGGTCAAAGATTGGACTCAATGACCTTGGAGGTCTTTTCCAACCTAAATGCTTCTGTTATTATGGGATTTTCATCTTGCTGTAATTGTCAATAAAATCCAGTTTTGCTAAAGCCTGCAGGACAGGGAACAGTGTAAGTTGCACTTGTTTCATTTGTTTCTTATTGTGCTGTCTTTGTGCTGAAGGTGTTGTGTACGACAGTCTGATGCTGAAGCACCAGTGTATGTGTGGGAACTATGCCAATCACCCTGAACACGCTGGAAGAATCCAAAGCATCTGGTCAAGGCTGCAAGAAACTGGGTTGCTAAACAAGTGTGAGGTAATTAAAAATTAAGACCAGATACTTGACTTGTTAAAGTAAATAGCAAATTTATTAACTCCTAAACATGTCTTGCTTCTGTAATAAAAGAGTAATTTGTTTTAGGAATTATTTGGTCTTAACTGATAATATTAAAATAACACATTATAGGAAAGCACACTTCCAAATCAGAAAATAAAGAATTTACACAGTGTCATGCATCCACACGCATCAGAACATAAAACCCAGACATGATTATTCCTCACCTTTATAAAGGAATGTAGACAAGCAGTAGTCAAACAGTATGTGCACTCCTTCCAATAGCATGGTTCTTAACTTTTTCAAGCAGCTAAGGATTTTACTTCTGTAGCATGGAACATTTTTTTAAATACAATTTGTATCTCTCCATAAGAATATGGCTTCTTGTCTCTTTTCAGACTTTAAAGTCTGTTTTCATAGCATTTTCCTTTACCAGGTATACAACAGGTCCCACGTGAAACCCCAAGACATTCAAGCACAATCTTCTAGGCAATAGCAAATTTGTAATTTTTTTCTACTATGACTTCCCTCAAAAAATTGCATATTAAAACATGCTTAAATCAAATATGGGCGGTGAGGTTCATATATTATTTGGGTTAGTTAAAAGTAGCTTTTTCTTACCATTCCCTGCTTCCTGTGAGTTGTGCAGCACTGTCAAGTTCTGCAGAAGCCTGTGGCAATTGCAGGTGTTTACTGCAATGCAGCACAAGTTAACAAAGTTCAGCAAAAATTAGCTAATGCTTTGCAGGATCCCAAAATTTCCAGGGCTGTTATGTTCTGTTTAATTACTTCTCTTCATATTCTTATGTTTTTACAAACCCAAAGGAACTGGTTCAGTAGATCCCTTTGAATAGCTGTTAGTGACTGTCCCCGAAGATTTTCTGCAGGTAGCTCAGTTTACTGGGCAGTGAGATACTTTAAGCCCTGTAAATGGATTTGTTGTATACACTCATCTAACTAGATGGCAGCACTCTAACAGGCCAATTCTTTTTTTTAGCTTAGATAATTTTTCCAGTGTTCAAGAAGACTTTCTTTCAGCAAGGCCCTTAAGGCCACATTATCACGAGAGGTTTCCCTGGGGGATAGCATATTTCAAGATTAAGTTAAACGTGCAGCTGAGTGCTTTACTAAAATAAAGCCAAGTTACCTTCTTGACTCAGGACTCTGTATTATAAAGAAAAGGCAAAAGAGAGAAAATAAGTAAAATGCAGTGTGCTGCTATGTACCGCTGTCTTCAGTAACAGACAGCTATTGTTGAGCAGTAAATTGTGTGGATCTGTAAAAGGTGTAAAATGAAAAAGTGGTATAGGTTAGTTTGAAATGCACTCAGTGTAAGAGTTTCCTGGAAGATTAAAAGCATCCTCTTGCAATTCTACAATTTCAAGACCTGAAATACAGCCTATTAGGTGTTGCATAATCTAGTGAGGGGGGAGAGAGGAAAAAAGTCACTTCATGTTGAACTGCATTCAGCTAATTTTGACTCCAATTGTGTGCTTTGAAATGAGGCTGGAATATGAAATAAGCTGTCAAAATGTAAACTGATGATGTGAAGCTGGTGCATAGATCTGGTGTTTATCTAGCTCCTCTTACGTAGCTAGAGACTGAATTTTATTTGGTGATGCAATCTGTCCTTTGTTTAGTAAATTATCTAGCACTTGCCTGACATCAAACAAGTGCTTAAAACTGCTCACTTTCCAAAATAAGAAAGGCTACAGTAATACACCTAATCGTGCTCTGTTTCTCTAGAAAGTCATTCAGCTAAATAGATAACTTGTGTCACTAAAGGGGTGGTTACTGCATTATCCAAGATACAAAAAGCCACCATCAAGCTGCTTTCTGGAATATACCACACTGAGGATGCACAGTCAAAGCATCATGGGCAACTGCACTGTCACTTCTGCTGAATTCTGAATGTCCCCTCATGGACATTACCATTTCTTAATATAATTTCTCAACATAATCTCCCACAGTTTTTGTCAGAAGGAGTGGGGAGATCACTGCTCAGGTTTTGCCACATGCATTACCTCATACACCAAGTCCAAAGGGCAGGTTAGCAACAGCAACCTGCAGCAGCCGCTTAGGAAATCTTCTGCAGTAACTGTGAACTTTTTTCCTCTCTAACTAAAATGGTGGTCCCACAGGAGGACTGCAGTCCCACTCTTTGTCTGATAAGGAGTTTAGGATCAAAACTAGTTCAGTCAGAGGTAGCTCAGGTTTTGTTACCTTGTACTGTATGTATCCTTGGGCACAGGCTTGTTTAGGGGGCTGTCCCTATTCTCATAACCTAACA
Organism: Machaerirhynchus nigripectus; assembly: GCA_013397975.1. NCBI lineage: Eukaryota > Metazoa > Chordata > Aves > Passeriformes > Dicruridae > Machaerirhynchus > Machaerirhynchus nigripectus. Next base: position 5,141,151 of record VZRQ01004617.1, read on the forward strand.
AGAAACCCTTATGAAAATGGACAACCGGCATCTATATGACCCTTGTTATCTCTAGCAGGGAGCTTTATGTGGTTCCTAAACCCTTTTGTGTGGATTAACTCCTCTCTCACAGCTCAGGTCTTTGGCAACAGAGAGATGACTGGTGGAGTGTACAGACAACCGGTATCTCTAACTGGGCACAGGATGATAAAAGTCATACTGGGCTGGCACCCTGCTTGCTTCAGTTCATAGATTAATTTAGGTAGACTAATCTAAGCTTAATGTATTGCCTGTATATATACCTGTATACATTACTCACACTGACCCCATTTATTTTTAAAACACAACTTGGTAAAATCATTACGATTTTTGAATGGGGTACACACGCTGTGTATTTCCTACAAAATAAAATGTGTCTGAGACTGTTCTCTACCCCTGCAGCCAACTGGCATGGAAAGGCCCATGTTCATACTACCAGGAATGCTTCCTGGCCCATGCCAGTGACCAAACCATGTCTGGGAGTTGTTTGGGAGAATGCTAGTTGCTGCTCAGCCAAAACAGTGTGAAGGACCACTTCAGCAATTTAATAGTACAGATGATTGTGTTACTCTGCCTGGGAATTTTTCCTGGCACTTCTTAGTTTACTGCTACAGATACAGCCAGGATGACTTGCTTTTCCAGACCTTATTTTGTCTTTCTAGCCATAGATATTTGTACTCTAGAATTATTCAAACAACGATTTAGAGGACTTCTGCTAAACCAAAAAATTAGTTATAACTTTCAGATTATTTTTTTAGTCATAGCCTTCTTCCAAAGAGAGAAATTAATTCCCCCACTGGCTTCCTCAAGACAAGGGAGAAATACATTTAGACCATTGCCAGTCCCAGAGAGCCAGATTTGAGAGACCAGTCCCTGACTAAGTTCAGGGCCGGAGAGCAGAGTAATTCACACACATACACATTCACACACACCCCCACAGTGAGCTTTTTTATAGTCCTGGTATATATGTCTTGGAAAAACAAAATTGGGACACAATATTTTTGCATTAGTTTCAAACTTTTATGTATGTTTGCTGAAATGCCTGTTTGGTATTTGTTAAAGGCTGAGCGATGTAGAACAGACAGTTATCAAATGCAGACCAGAGCAGCTAAAAGATGCAAAGATTGGCATAAAAACATCCGTTATCTTTCTTTTTACAATTTTCCCTTGGTAAGGAGCAATGCCTAACTGCCCTACCTTTGGGACAATAAAAGGACTGAATTATGTTTTGGTAGGGGTGTCCACTTCCCACTTGTTCTAGGGAGAGGAAGTATTCACGTAACTCCTTTGGGACTGTAATTTATGCACACATGATTGACATTAGGCTACAGTGATCAGCACAGTTTCAGAAGAGAAAAGAAGAATGTAGCCACAGTCCTGCTTTGTGCCCCCATGTTTACTTTCTGTAGGGACTGTGGTCCAGAAACATTTTTCTTTTTGGCCTAGGATTTATTCTGAATTTTGGTAGTTTTCTGGATTAGGGAGGCATCTTACACCTCCTGCTGTCCACATCTCACAGACTGAAGGGGAGAGAAGGAAAGAATTTAAAGTTGAGTCTGCCAGATCACATAAAATGAAGTATTTGAAAAATTCCACTCTTTGAACCTCAATTTGCCACTGAAGATAAAATAATGCAGGAAAAGTTAGTCTTGTTATAAGAAAAGAAAATCTTCAGAGTGTTTAACATTTTAAGGTCAGGCAGTGGACGACCAAAAAACACATGAAGAGAATAGATGCATCTCTGTGTGGGTGCATGCGTGTCAGAGGCATGCTTGCAATTCCCATGTGGTGGAGAGAGAGCAAGCGGTGTGAGTGTCCTGACTGGCAAAAGACCTGTTACTGTGAGCAGTTTTGAAAACACGAGAGAATTTAGCAGCTATGAGAAATCTCAGGAAGGCCTTGTTTACAAACTTGACAGCCTAAGGGAATTTCACACAAAAAGCTGCAGTACAGGAAATGGACACATTACACTGAGAGACCTGAGTGAGAAGTATTCCTTAACCTGTGTCACAATTCCTATTAGTTTAGCCGAGAGAAGCAGGCAGCGTCACCTTTGTCTTCTTGAATCTCTGTCTGTACATGAGTTTACTCTGCTGAAAATCTAACCTAAATCTTCAGGTTAGTAGAGATTGTCTGTGTGAAAATTTAATGGTCTCTTTTAAACAGGAGACCAGACTTTGACCTCAAATTCTGTGAAAGGTGAAAACATTTTCCCGTTGTGGGGACAATGGATTTCTAGCTCTAGACTGATTTTTCGAAGCACTCAGGTGCAAGTATTTGGCTCTCCTGAGATGTATAAATATTTCTGTTGGTGAGGGAACTGCACATGTCAGAGGACTAAGCCAACTCGCAAATTGTCATACACATTAGAAGAGGATGAATTGCCTTCTACTAAGGATGTAGTAGATGGGTGGATGTATTATTCAAATTCTCTGGAATGAAACAAATACTGTTCATCTGTTCTCCTATGCTATTTCTCCTTTTTTCTTGGCTTCATGCCAATTTTCTGCTACATTTTATGTTTTTGATACTACCATGGTCAATGAAAATTAAGAAAGACACTTCCAAATAAAAAAAGTATGTTGCTAAAAGTGTATGTGTAAAGTTATACAAATGTGTATGTTCTGTTTTCTGATAACTCTTGCTAGTGAGAGCCAAAAGTGATCACTTTGCATAACTGAAGTTACATGAGAGATTCTGGCAACAGACTTCAGACATATGCTTTTGTAGATCTGCTAAATTCTGACATCACTGTGTGAGAACTATTCTTAGAAATTATTACAGGTAATTTTTAATGCACTTTTTTTCCTCTGATGAGAGCCTTAGACAGTTGGGATTGATATGCAGAGATACTGCAAGGATGGGATGAAAGGAACACTAAATGAGGAGATGGGAATGCAGAAGCAGCACAGACACGTGCACTGTTTACCCTTCCCTTTCCTCCTGCCATCTACAGTGTAAATGTCCTTGCTGATGTTAGAGCTGGAGAAGCCATGGAGAAAGAGCAGCTCTGGGCTCTGCCAGCTCAGCTGATGGCTGCATTCCAAGGACCTTACTGGGGGGAGCTGCCTGGAATGGGGTGCCCTGTTCAGTGTTACTTGTTTTCTGCACCAAACTGGTTTCTGCATAACCTGTTTCTACCCTGGGGAATTTGACTGGTGATATTGGGTAGGAGGCATGTTGTCAGCAAAACATTTTGGGAGACCACTTCCAGACCAGATATTGCAGAGCACCCCATTGTAAAAATAATGGCCAGCTGTGTGTCTTTTTGTAGTTAAAGGGATAGGGCATCCAATTCAACAACACAAAAAAAAAAAAGCCAGACAACTAACTCTCTTAAACATGTCTCAGAGTTTTTGTATACCTTGTAGAAAATATGTGACCAAAGAGTGAGTATTTTGCTCAAGGTTCTTTGGCATGGCCTTCATAAAATTCCTCTTTAATTTTCTTATGCATTTATTTTATCTGTCCTAAAACCAGACTCCCTTCCCAGTTTTGCCGTGGAGAATTGGGTATATACATTTTAAAGCAGCTTGTTAGAAACATAGACCTTAATGAGAATGGATGAAGGAATAAATGTTACCAGTCACCTCACTTGTGAAGAAAAATATTTTATCTGACCCAGAAGAACCATTACAGAGTTTACTGACTCCATGAAGTAACATAATGTGCTGATTTTGATTGTGCAACTGTGTGTTAAAAGGATGTGAGTGCACTGCTACAAATTCTCATGTGAGACTGGGAGAGGCTTGAAGAAATTAGAGATGAAAAAGGGTTTATTAAGTCATTTAGTTCTTGGATTATTCCCTAAAATGTTCTTTCCACTGCTGTGTCTAGTCAAGTTTTAAACACTGCAAGAAATAGGGCTTCCACCATTTCCCTGAGGGGGAGCTTGTTCCACAGTCATCTAGCTCTTAACTCTTAGGATATTTTTCCTGATTAGTCAGAAAAAATTCCCACTGCTTAACTCAATATAAATTGTGCATGGTTCTTCTGACCCCCCGTCCCCCAGGCATCTCCTTTTTTCTGACATGCACATTCTCTTTAATATTCAATACTGCTTTTTTCTAGTGTAGAGGTCGGTGCTTTCCAATGTGTATGACAAGGTGTTGGATACAGTAAGAATTACAATTTAACCTCCAAGAAAACTAGAATTAAATGCAGTTCCGTAACAGGTAAACCAGCCTAATTGAAAATAGGGTAGTCTATTTAGAAAACTGCTGTACCTGTGTATCTGTAGACCTTGAGAGTCAGACAGATCCAGCCTAAGCTGTGAGAGATTTTGCCCTCGGTGTTCATAAGGACCAGATCTGCAAATAGGGTCCAAGACCTTAAAATCAAGCTGTTTTCTATTCACTTTATCCAATATCAACCGGAAAGATGATCTTGGGTCCAGAACTTTGTTGACAGTGCTATTTATTACGCCCAGTCCTGAACAAAATCTGATTCATGTTGCTGTATCTGCAAAGGCTGTGCAGCACTAGCACTAGCAAAGAAATAAATATTTTTATGACAAGCTGTAACTCCAAATACATACAAGGAACAGATACGCTGAATAAGAAAGTGTTAGTTTTATCTTTTCTTTCCTATCTTTCTTCCTTCCTAAACTGAATAAATTTCAATGGATTTGTAGAAAGAGGTCCCAGATTTTTTACATCTGGTTTTGGGGTAAATACAGGCTGGAGAAACAGTTAAAGAGACAAACTTCACTTACAAAAATGTAAGAAAGCGAGTCAGCATGTGTAACAGCAAAAATGATCCTGGGATATTGAACACACATTAAAAATGTAAAAACATACACAAATATGTTATTAAAACATTTAAAGTTTAATTTTCTTTTTTTCCCGTCTCTCCTCACTGTGATCATGTTCCTCCTACCAGCATAAATCACAAGTACTAGTAATGATGCAAAAAACATTAATCCTCATTCCAAAAACATCTGCAGCTTACAGGTGTGAATAAGTTTTTGCTTTCTAAATTAGATTTTTTTTTCTAGCCAGATTTCCTACTTAAGAAATACTTCATCTTTTGGTTTGTATCTCTCAATATATTATGTAGAAAAGAGGCGGAATCTTTTCCTTTCTTTTATGTGAAACCCTGTATTAAGATAACTCTCCTAAGACTTAAGTGAAGCATTTTGTGATAAAGCACACACTCATTTGTTTTTCATATAGCCTTACTTTAATAAACAAATCAGTGTCACATTCCTGCATGACGCAATTTCAACCCATTATTAATCATACTAAATGTTATTTCGGACTTTTACTTTTTTTTCTTTCTCCCTAAATATGGTCAGTGGAATATTGTAGGCCTCTGCTGTTTTCTTTCAGCGAATTCGAGGTCGAAAAGCCAGTCTGGAGGAAATACAGCTGGTTCACTCTGAACATCATTCACTGCTGTATGGCACCAGCCCACTGAACAGACAGAAGCTGGACCCCAGGAAACTCCTAGGTCTGTACAGGCCTCTATTCTACTGAGAACAGCACATTCCAGCACTGTCATTAGTCATAGCTGGTGTCAGTTTAAAACACTTGGCAAGCAGTGTGACAAAAATTCACTTTTTCCAAATGCATTGCTATGTGGAAGGAGAATGTTACAATGGAAGCCAAATATAGATTAGCAAAATACACCGGCTGGAAAGCAGCGATACGAGTTTCTCCTCATTTGCTTCAAAAATCATCAGTGCTAACCTTTTACTGTAACTTGTTCTTCATTGGGTGTCAGTGGCAATTTTGCACACAGTTGGTTTTCTACCTCCTTGTATTCTTTGATTCGAAACCAGGAATTTACGATACACTTGCTTGTCAGAATTGCTTGTTTGCTGTTCTCATTTGCTTTATTTCAACTATTTCAGCCACTCTGACTGCAGATACTATGCCTAAGTTTTGCTAATAATTGAACTTTATTTTAATCTCTTCTCATTATGCAGGATATGATATCTTTCTGAATAACAGTGGGAAAAACACATTAACCTATTAAATGCACCTAGGGTTGTACAGAATAGTAGAAAACTGACAGGTTTTTCATGTAAAATATCTTCATGCACAGCCAACGCTCAGTGTATGCCTCTTATAATACAAAAGTAGGTTTAAATTGAGCTCTGCCATTAGTGTAGCATGAAGCAAGTCTACTTGTCAGAAGCACACAAAAAACTAGTGCATTTTGGAAATAATCTGTGAGTGAAATCCTGCCTTTATGTCCCAGCACACTGGATGCAACACTCCAATTCTCAGTTATTTTTGTAACACTTCTTTTAAGAAGTGGAGCTTTTCCTAAATGTAATCCAATTGAACCCAAACAAAAATAACACTAGCCATCAAAAGAAATTGCTGCCACAATTCTAGTAATACATAGCAATTATTTTGCTTTGGAAACTTACGCTGTTTCTTCTGTAAGGCAGATGCTTCAGGAAGTCCTAAGATTGTAATGTGTTATGGGTTTATACATTTTCTTAGCCAAGGCAACACCAAAACTGAAAAATATTTACAGTATAATAGATCCTTAGGAGCTTGAATTTCTAAGCAGAAAATCCTCTTTAAAAAAAAGGTGTTTCCAAGAAAAAGTTCTAAATTCCTGCAAAATTAAAATTTGGAAACATTTTTATTTGATTTCATCAACACTGTTAAATTGTTCCTTTTTGACACAGTCAAGCATTTAATTTAAATTTTGTTTGGTTTAATTAATTTTATTTTATTCACATTATTTAATATAACATACATTGATGTAAAATATCGTTCCAATTGTGGATCTCAGTGGTTGAGCAGCCTCTGGGATGCAGTGTGCAGTTGCAGATACAATGTTGAGAGGGAACGGACCTAACTGTGTTTCTGCTGATGTACACAGAATGCAGAAAGCTTTGTTTATCCTACCTTAGAAAACCATTTCTTGGCCCACAGTTCCTTACTGGACATTCTTTGCCTTTTTTATTAGACACTTATTCCAAAACATTTACTCTCTAAGTTTATATCAAGATCACACTCTTAGAATATATTCTGAGTGTATCCTTGGCTCAATGCCCTTTTCTCTCTCTGTTTTTATGATATTTTCTTGTTTATCTCACATGGCCTTTTACCAAGACAAAAGTCAGTAAAACACCTTTCCCACATGCTTTTGCATGTGGCTGTTTTCTGGCTGGATGTTCTAATCATTTGGGATTCCAGACTCTTGCATAAAGGAACTTAATTGTCTCTTATATTTTTCCAAAATGCAGTGTGACTGCTCCTGATTTTGTTGTTGCCATTTCAGTGAGGTTGAATGTAACCAATCCTGACATTAAAATTAAAGTCTTTGTATATTACAGAAATTAAAAATATGTGTACCAAGGGAGAAAAATCTAAAGAAAATGTCCCTCATAAAAAAATGTCATCAATAACAACATTTTCTCAGAAAATATATCTATTTCAATGCAAGTGTATTATTTTTTCTAAAGAAACAGTTTCATCAAATGATGGCTTTGCATCCTAATGAAAAGTAGGACTTAACCTTCCTTTCTTTACTCCTCTACCCATCCAAAAAGGCAGAGGCACCATTTGTTCCCCACTTATGCTCCAGAAAAGTGTTTTGTGTTTCCTGTTCCTCTTCCAAAGAGTGCATCTGCTTCGTCTGAAGCTCTTTTTTTTTTTCCCCTAACAAGGAGCTTCTGTACCTTTCTAATAGAAAAGAAATACCTGAAGGAATGAAATTTAAGTATGACTAGGGCTAGTAATGTGCTGCTTGTCAGTAAATGCTTATTTCAGTTTCCCTGTTCAAGAAAAAAACCTGTTCTGGAAGACTGCAAAACAACATGACTGGAAACTACTGAAATCAATGAGACTTATGCACATATTCATCTATTCCTAATGGTTTACAAGTATTTACTTCCTTGAACTCTTGGCTTTATTTTCCCTTCATCAGGGTCTACCAATGCAGCTATTCCAAATGACCACTTCAACTCGTACACTATTGTGCAGTTAAGCTTTGGACTGATGTATTTTACTGTGTGTTAAGCAACACGTTATGCTGCACTACCACTGTCTTGACACAAAAGAAACCAATATGCAAACTAGGTGTCACATCACATTATGGTTTCATGTACCAGCATCCAACCTTACAATCTCTTCATATATATTCAAGGGCTGAACAGTAAACATTGCTTACACATATTTTTCCTTTTTCTCATTCACACTGCTGTTAAGAAACTGTCACTCTTAAGTCAAGTTGCCTGCTATTAAAAGTTTGTAAAAGTGAGAAACACACTGTCAACACATCCCTGACAGTGAGTCAGTAATTAGGGTGCAACTAGAAGATGCATCAGAAAGCATCCATGCAATTCCAATTTCAAATTAATGAAGAAATAAACAGCTGAAATGGCTTTGCTCTTGAGGGATGATACTGAGAATAATCAGGTTAAAAAGTGAACACACTTTATAATTTGGTGTTTTTTTGGTTTTGTTTTTGCTCATCATTTTTCCTCAGTTCATCAGTCTCTTGGTCCCCAATCATCAACCTCCTAAGCAGCTTCCTTGACTTCTGCAGGGGCCTGACCTCAGTCAGTGATGGGTGCCTCAGCACCTAATTTGACAAACTAGCTTCTACTGCCTTCGTGCATTGATATTCTAGAACACAAACCTCGGAACATTTCTAGCTCTATCATTAAATGGTGGTACTGAATCTAAACCCTGCCCTAGTGCAAAGTAAAAAAATATTTGATTATTTAGAATTTGTCCTCTACCTTACTTGAAGTAGCCCAATATCTTCTGGGACATCAACTTCAAATATCATGGGAAATTCTCACTTCAATTCATTTTCAGAGTAGCTTTTTGCTGTTGATTTTCATTTATGGCAGAGTATTATGAGCTTTCCTTTTCTGTGAGGCTAGCTAAGCAATGGTCTCAATTTCTCTTAGTCCAACATTTCCCCACTGTTCTTTTCATGAAATCTAAATGTTTTTCTTGTTCTTCAGAGTTTGGCAACTACTATCTTTTACACCATCATGCAATAAGAAGCAAGTATTCTGGCAAGCTTCTTGATTCACTGAAAAGGCTTATGTGCTTGTTTTCCCCAGTTTTAGTACTATCTTCTGATTGATTTTAGTGTCCTTCCTCACCATCTGCTTTTCTGTTTTTACTTTGTGTTTATTGTTTTTAATAGTGTTTACCACTAATATGGCTGGCTGCAGGGAGATAAATGAGAATTCATCTGTTCTCTCTTATGTCCCAACTCTGCCATGGAATTTCAGAAAAAATGTCTAGTCATTCAATAATCTAAAAATGCCTTTTTATATCTGAATTACACCTTATGTTTCCATTGACATCTCCTGGCACTTTAACAGCATTCATTTTTTAGTTATCTGCTCAAGACTTTTTCATCTTCCCCATAGTAAAAAGTGAAAAACTGGTCCCTGGATCTGCTTAGCAAGAAATCTGGAAACTCCTTCTTGCACCTCTACTCTGACAATCTCCTGCAGCCAACATTTCCTTGCATGTCTGGGGCCATTAGACTCACAGTATGAGAATACTCTGCATAGCTGCTGCACCTGCATTTCCCCTGGTAGCTCAACAGGAGGTTTTGTTTGGCTTCTCTCGCACACTGTGCAAACTGATCAAAGGCCTCTAGTCGGGTAAAAATGCATCTTGGATTTTACTCAAAGTGTAAAGCACTTTCTTCATCCCAGACCTTGCAGTCTGGTCTCTCATACTTCAAAGATGATGGCTTATAATTGTCTTTATGCATTTCATTGGCACCTGCTAAACATGAGTAACTGCAGCATTCGCCCCTTCCATAACAATGGGTGACTCCTCTAGGTAACTCGAGTGATTCACTATCTAATGTTTCCTCCAGATGGCAAAGTTACAAAGCCAGTTCTGTGATATGGCAGGGGAAAAGCTTATGTTCTCTTCCACAGCTGCCTTAGGATCAGATTACACACTGGAATAGGAACGGCATCAAATCCTGAGATCCTTACCCGGTTTTCATACTGTCGTTGTCAAGATAACAGTCAGTTTAGTAGTACCAAAAAAAAAAAAAAAAAAAAAGAAAAAAAAGAAATGGGAGAGAGAAAAAAGAAAATATGAATGAATAAAATGTGAGTATAAATATTTAGATAAGCCCTGTCATATTAGCTAATGTATAGAGTAGAATTAGCTAGAAATTAAATTCTAAAGCCTGTTTTGTTCCCTTTAGTATAATGTATTTACTGAATAATAGTGAAAAAATAGTATTTCAAAAATAGTATTTCATTGATGTAAATGAAGAAAACAGCATTTTTACATAGATAGACTAAGGCTGCAATTTTCAAAGGAGAAACTTTTCAAGGGAAAAAGCTAAGAAAATAGTTATCAGTTTCATGTAAACTTAATGTGGTTCCCTCTGTTGTCAGTGAAAAGAAACAGGTACTTCTCAGGCATAATTCATCCCATCAGTCATCTAGGCTGGGTGGAGGTGCCTGCCTCACTCCTCTGGCTGGAGAAGAAGCTGAGATGAGTAGCTTAGACTAGCTGCTTATCAGCTATAGATATCAGGATGATTAGTCACCCTAGTTCAGAGTGATTTTCTGTGGAATCTTGATTATTACATTGCTTTGAAACTACCGCTCACCAGGCTTAAGATTTGTCACTGTTGCATAACAGTAGCTTAAATGTCCCATGGCTGATTTGATTTCTAAGTATTACGATTATTTTTTGTACTAGTATCTGGCATTTTCATAGCGATAATAATACTGAAATCTGAATTACTGTGAAGAGTAAGGAAATACTTTTCCAGCATTTAAATATCTTTTTGATGAACGATGCTTATTGTTTCTTTTTTTCTTTAATATATAGGAAACGTGTCTCAAAAACTCTTTTCCTTGTTGCCTTGTGGGGGACTTGGGGTAAGTAGATGCTTGCTTTTTCACAAAAGGGAGAGCACAGAACATAAATTCTGTAGCACTATCAGTTCAAAGTCCTCAGAAGCTGATAGAAAATGTAGAGATGAAAAGTGAGACATTATCGCACTGTGTTTTCACAGACATGGAAGACAGCACATTACAAGAGGCACATGGAACAGTTAGGAACAAATTTTGTGGAATAGTGCCCATTTCCAGTTATCCCACTTTGGGTTTTTACATGAGCTCTTTCCTTGAGGAAAGTAACACGGGCCCAATTGTTATAGCACAATGAGCTTTGGAGAAGCTGTTTTGTGTACTGTTGAAAAGTAAATATGGCTCCACACTTCTCTGAAAGGACAAAAAGTTGCCAAAGCTAACATTTAGCATGAAAAGGGCTCACTAGCTGCTAGCCAGTAACTTGGGTATTGTTAAAGTAATAAATTATGTGAGCATTTTTATGTCCTGTTTTGAAATGGATTCATCCTGAAAGACAAGCTCGTATTGGGACACAGTAGACAAAAATCTGCAGAAAGAAATATGTTGCAACACTAGGTAAAAAATTATTGAAAACCATGTAGAATTTTTTATACTGGTATCATGCTCCTATTAAATTGTAGTGAAGATAATGCCAAGGAGAAATAATTTTTCACAAATATGAGTTTTTCACACAAAAGTATTTCACACTTTTGGTCCAACTGGGTCCATTATTTACTGATGCCATCAATGTCAAAGTGAAATGATAATAGTCTAGATATCAGTGGGCTGGATGTTTGATGTATATTTTACTTCCCTTTTACTATTTCTCAGTAAATTCCATGAGTTTCTCTCTGAATAGTCTGAGCAGACATAAAGGCATAATCTCTGGAGGTCAACTTTCAATGCAACCTTATACAGTTTTATTTACTTTTATTCTTCAAAAGGATAAACTTCATACCATACTTGTATGTTTATATGACAGAAGAAATACTCATCTTGTAAGGTTTTAACACACACACAAAAGAAAAAAATGCATTTTAACCTTCAGTGTTCTGTGATTTTTGTTGATTTCTGAACTATGACTTAAGAAATGAAGTTATCAGGAAGTTGTAATTGTCCCAGCTCCTTCACCGTGGGCTTAGCTTGCTGAAGATTCTGCTAAAAATTTGGAAGTTGGTGACTAGCAACTTGCTGATTTGGAAACTTGGGCATCATTTCTGTATGTGGTTCAGCTAACATTACACACTGACATGCAGGCATGCGTGTGCACTTGCACCTCTGTAAGTTGCTGTGTGCAGACATGCACATATATATGCACACACTGGTGTATAAAAAAGGTGATCTTTCACACTGCTGATGCAGAGAAAATTGAACAAAAAATTAATAAAGTTGAGAAAGGATGTTCAGGCTTCTGAGTAAAAGGAGATTATGTAAAATTGCTTGATAAAATCTATTTGAGGGCTTTGGATGGTAAACAGGACTATGGCATTCTTTGAAAATTAAAGGATATGATTTTTTCTATGAAACAGGTTATTGTGGTATTAAAAAATCATGACCAGAGATGTGCTTTGAAATCCTTCTACTAATGACAGTATGTTTTCCATTCTAAAGCTAACACAAGTCAGAATTGCTCAGTATAACTTCATTTTTTAAAGCATTTAAATTAATCTACACTCTTTTTTTCAGTCTGTGTGCTTTATTTTGTATTTAAATTCATGGAAATTGGATTAAAGAACATGTTGTAGAAATGGATCTTTTATTTATTTATTTTCTAGTTGCTTTGCCTTTCTATATATTATTACTGTCAAGCTTGCTGTGGGGCTCTTTTAAAGGAATGGGTTATGACCTTTTTCAAGGTAAATAATCAGATTAGGAGCTTTCTTTCAGCGATATTTAGCTGTCGATTGGTTAAGATGAGCTTCGGGAAAGGGAGCTGCTTCAAACTATGTGTAAAGCAATTCTTAAGCTTACTTTCAGAAATGATGGTGGAAAGAAACATGAAATACTGCTACTGGGTAACTTTCAACTTAACTGAGAGATATAAAGCTGTAATCAATGTAAAGCAGGGAGAGTAGTTCATGCAAAGACTTTAGGAAGGGATGGAAGAAATTTTTTTTATGTTTGTTGTATATTTTTTCTTCCTTTCTTGCATCATTACTTGTTTGCTACAAAATATAATAAGACAGTGTTCAGAAAAAAATTCCATTCTTGCAGGAGACTTTTTGACTGCCTGTTGAATGAGGGTTTTCAGACCTCTTTGATCCTATTGTCTTCTAACCATACAGGGACCTTGCTGGGTGTTATTATGCAGCTTTATTATTAAATAGAACAGTGCTTAGAGTATGCATCCAGGGGATGGGAAACCTAGGCTCAGTTCTCTCCCCTCCCAGGCTGGATTTAATATCAGAAACCCCAAGTCTTAGTGGGGGTTGCTACCACACAAGAGAGCAAATATTATTTCTGGTTGAGGACACCCACACCATGCACTGAAGCAGTGCCACTCTTGGAAAGAGTACTGGAAAAGAAAGGATAAAGCCCATGTACCTAAGGCTATGACCTCCCTAGTATATATAATTATAAATACTGCCAAGTCCTAGCTCTGAGGCCCTGTTCCACAAACAGCTTATAAATTTGATGTGAAAGAATCACTGAACAGAATGAAAACTGCTCTTGGATCAAGGAATGGAAGCTAGAACTTCCCAAACACTGAAGACATAATCATTTGATGGGCTTGCATTGTTCACAAACAAAAGTCCATCTAACCTCTGCAACCCTGAATTCTACTCCATTATTGGTTTCCTTAGCTCTGTTCTAAAACTGGAGTTAACATCAGGGATCTTCTTCTTTGGACATTACTTACAGTTACAGTGAAAGAAAGTTTGTCCCAACAATTTTGAAAAGCAAACAAGAGGCAGTCTGTGTCCATAACCAGTATTTTTTTATCCTTTTCCATCACAGCACTAAATCTTTTGTAGCAGTGAAGAAAACGCATGCACAACTACTGTTCACTGATTTTGTAAACTTTTCATCCACATGAATTTTCTTTTAAGTAGGGCTAGGGATTGATTATGTCAGAGTCATTGGTGATTATGGCTTAGTATATGTTAGGTTTTCAGAAGAAACCAAACAATAAAATTTTTAGTTTTATAAGGAACTATAAAAGTAACAATTAGCTCTCTTATCTAGGAGCAGAAATCTGTTCCATCTGTAAAGCTAAACTGAACAGATCTCACAAAGAGAGAAAAAAAATTGTCTAAACTAGCATCCTAAATTTGCCCATCACATGTTTTCTTTAAATAGTGTTTGATTTTTTATCAGAGGACTATCCAGGGTCAGGAGCATAAAATCCACTAAGTATGGGATCTCCCTCCTGCAATAATGCCTTTTATTGGTTTTTTTTTCAAGCTTAACCTTGTTCCAGAACCAACTGTTGTTAAAGAATTCTAATACCAGGGGGATGAAATTCTTTGTGTTGGAGAGAGACTAGCAGCTCTATGGCCAGCAGTTTTAATAAAAAGAGATGGTTTCTTGCAGCTGGTCAGAGGTTTGGAATGTGAAAAGTTTTCCAGGAGAGGTGGGTAGATTGCAGGTGAAGTGGCCAAATGGGGAGAATAATCACAAATTACATTTTGGTTCTGTGGACTGTCAGACTATTCCACAATTTTTCATCTGTAAACAGCCACTAGAGCTATAACTGATCATTTGACCAACGTATCCATCTATTGCAATTCCTCTCCTGTTGTGCTGTGAAAATGACAATAAGAGAAGCAGAAATCTACTTTTAATGGGAGTAAGTTTCATCTCCTTGTCTCAGTCTGTCACTAAAAATAGTGATTGTTTTCTTGCCTGTTTGACCTGCTGCTGTGTGAAGAAATCTTGAAGTCATTTCTCAGCCATATTTTTTTGTCTAGTTGATAGGCAAAAAACCCCACAAAAGCAAAGAAGAGCAGGCTTTTATGATAATGTCATCATCGGCTCCCAGCTTCAAACACTTCTGCGGCTTTTGAATTGTCATTTATAACTTGGAACTGAACCGACCCATAATTCCCTTGATGCATTTAGAGAAATTGATAACAGACTGCCTCTTTTATGGCTCAGAGGAGGCAACTCCAATCACATCACTATTGGCAGTCAATATTATTTTCTGACATGGTTGTAAAAGTATAAAGGGGCTTATGGCATTTGTTTAGATGAGGAATGGGCTCTCAAGCTGTGCTGGGGTTTATGGGTCCAGATTACTGAGAAGCAAAGGGAATATGATGT
The DNA here is from genome assembly GCA_013397975.1 of Machaerirhynchus nigripectus. NCBI lineage: Eukaryota > Metazoa > Chordata > Aves > Passeriformes > Dicruridae > Machaerirhynchus > Machaerirhynchus nigripectus. Next base: position 5,156,254 of record VZRQ01004617.1, read on the forward strand.
TTGCAAACAGGATATGATTTTATTTAAGTTTGGGTTTCATACGTTGTTCCCTGGGGATTGTCCTGCAGACAGAAGAGAATTTCACTTTTATCATATGAAATTGGGCAGTTATCCAATCCCCCCTGCTCTCCCCCCATGCTCCCCACCAAAGACACTGCTCCAAACCTGTAATGCGTAAAGTCAGACCTTTAAATTGCAAGAGGAGGAGCTGGGGGAGAACGCCACCCTGCAAGAAGTCACACTTCAGAAGAATTAATGTTTAGTGAGCTGAACAGAGTAGCTCCTGGGCTAAATATCGAGCCTTCTGAATGGCTAAGTATGGCTTGTACATATTATGGAATGTCCGTTGCATTTCCTCTAATTTTGCTGTTACAGCAGTAAAACAGAGATGATGTTTCTGCTGGGATAAGTTGGTCTTGTTTCAAAAACTGAAGTGTAACTTAGATCTTTTCTATCAGAAAACAATTTGGCCTGTAATTACCAAGAGAAGAAATTTGTAGCTATAAAATCTCTCAACCTATTTACAAAACTTACAAAATGTTCATATTTTCTGAATCTTAAATTTCTTCCTGCCATGCCTTGCTGTGGCAGCTGACAGTGCTACTTTTTGTCCTGACCACACAGGAAGAAAAGCAATAAGAAAGGCAAGATTTTACTAGTACACAAGTTTAGTAAGTCATCCAGGAAACAAATTGGTTTTTGCTGCTTCTCATTCTTCCCTTGATCTTCTCAGTCTGTGCCCAGGAAAAATTTTCAGCCTTTACACATTATGACTCTTCATTCCTCTTCTTTCTATAAGAGCTAATGGTACCAAACTGGTTCCGTTACCATGCTTACAACAGTGTAAAAATCAAGAAAATATTGGCAGTAGTATTGCCTTCTTGTAGCAAGTTTAGATTCCAGGCTGCTTACGTGTCTCTCCTTAAATGTGCACACAAATGTGTCTGTAAAGAAATTAGACTGCCGATAGTCTGGGCAGTCAAATGAACCATCACCTCCACACAGATGTTAGAATTAACTTCTGTCTTTCCCCTGTATTCCAGGCTGCACCAAAATATTGAACCAAAATTTGGCTACACCAAAGGTATAGTCCTCTCAACAAAAAGTATGTCCGTTTCCTAGTTTTGGGAAAACAATCTGTAATTCCTAGAAGATCATTTACTCAATATTAAGTCTTCCACGATGAAATCGTTAATATACCATGCTGCCGATATATTCACCTAATACTTTAAATGACTTACCTGACTCATTAACCTACTGAAATTTGCCAGTTACAACATTTTGGAACACACTGCAAAAGGCTTCTAGGAATGAAGGACTTGTTTACCTCCTAAACCTGTCAGCTATACCACCCCTAAAGAAACACCAAGATTTATTCAAAACAAGGAGCATATTATAACCGATATATTTTGCAGACCATTTAGGACTCACAGTTACACAGTGTTGACTGTGATATTTTATGCAGAGGTCATCAAAATGTGTGATCAATAAGGCCACCCTGGTACCACCCCAAGTCAATTTAAGGCCACTGGGGATGGAAACAGAGCCAGACTTGGAGGTTTTTCTATAGAAAAAATAGTGAATTAAGATAAAATCTGCACATTTAATTAACTTGCAGTCCAGAAAAATAGCTCTCTGAAGACTCCCTTGTCCAGCGTTATGTACTGGCATTAGAAAGCCACATGCATCACTAGAGCAGGAGATCTGCCTAAGATCTGCCTAATACTGCCTAAGATCAGAAGAACTAACTGGAGGTGCTTGATTTCCTTTATTGACAGAGATTTGAAACAAGTAAGTTTCAAATTTCAGGCACATTGATTTTAGAAAAAAAAAAAACAAGTGTGATAAAATTAATCTTGATGATCACAGCAGAAAACAGCCAGCCTTCCTTTAGTGAGGTACACAGACTTCATCTTTGGCTCTGGAAAGTGCAACAGCGTCTCATCTCTGGGCAGGAAGGACATGCCACATTTAGCGTATCAACACCACAGCCACAAAAAGAAGACAAAAATTCTTCACATTACAGGACAGATATTTTGTCCTATTCTTGGCCTTTCATGGCACTGAGTCGGCCCTGTGCCATCTACTATGGAGCTTGATGTTTTGGTGAGAGGTGAAACTGTTCAGCTGAGAGACTTTGGTATTGCTGCAGGTACTATACATTGTTCTGGAATAGTCCCAGACTGCTTTACTTGCAGGAGGCAAGGACAGAAAGCTCAAGCATGGCCATCTGACAACTCGCCAAATATACAATTTCGTGCCTCAGACAACTGTTTTCCCCTTTTAACAAAGGACCTTTTTCCCTTGCTACTCAAACAGATTAAAATTTTAAACAAAGATACAGTGCATGGATCACAGAAAATTATTGGGAAGTTAATGAACTACTGTAAAGTCAAATATTTAAAGGCCTTACCTAATTTTCTGCATTTCCTAAAAACTACTGTGTTGCCAAAGACAAACATTATTCAAAGAAGCTTCTTATTTGCTAGAATAGGAAACATTATACATATATATATATACACACACACATATATATATATACGCACGCATAGGTATGTTAAACGTAAATAGTGGAATAGTACCATATCCCATCTACTACTCCTATTCACTCTGCCCAGACTTAATCACACACACAGATGGATTTCATGGTAATTCTGTAATTAAAGAAGAATTCACATTTGCACTTTAAAAACGTTACCATGTGTTTATCAACTGAATTTGACCTCAGGATGGACAGAAGAGCTCTCTGAAGAGGAGATGTTCATGTGTTGTTTATCTGAATAAACACCAGGTTCTAGTGTAGTCCCACAGTGGCCTCTTGCATAAAGATTATCTCCATCCAGGCAGAAAGCTGAAATACTCTGTTTTAATAAAAATGTGTTCAGCAGTAAATGATGAACCTTTTAAAAATAAGGCTTGAATTTTGCACAAAGAAGTTGCATTTTCTGTAACTGTATGCCTTACGACCAACTATACATTGTTGTATCTCCTTGTCTACAAACTCCTGGAAGCTTCAAGATCAAAAGTAAGAAGGCAGTTGCACCAGCATTTTCACACACTAACCCATTAAATACTAAAACAAATGTCAAGTTAAATTAATAGAGTACTTAGGGCTAGGCCTGAAAGTGCAGTAACATTTTTTACAAGCATCTGGTGATATACACCACGTATCTGAGACTTGAATCTGGGCCTAAGTGTTTTATTTATGAGTTTTTTCTAAAAACAAGTACTAATCCACATCTAATCCATGCTATCCTCCCTCCATTCCGCCCTACCAATGATCCACACATCACTGTTTCACTAAGGTTTTGAGATCCTTTATGGTGTCTAATGTATGCTTTATGAGACCTCGAGATTCTGGATGTCTGTCATAAAAGTTAGCTTAAGAGAAGCCAAGTAAAACTAGTTCTTTTTGAGACATTATTCTATTCAGGCTTCAGCTTGACTTAGCCTGATTTTTTTATGCTTCTCATTTTGAATACAAAGCTATTTATTTTTCAATACAGACATCACATATTTACTTGTTTTTTTACAAACTTTAGGATGAATTTCGTTTTTACAGAGGGGGTGCTGCATTTAAATCAGAGGATGACTACCAACATCAGTAACTCTGCTAGGTATTCAATAATTAATTAATAATTAAATTTTTTACTGAATGTTTTCTGAAAATTGGCTTCGATTGGCTTTTCATGTTACTTCACTATTGGCCGGTAACACTTGAAAGACATTAAGTATTCTACACACAATTGGTTTGTGTGTTGCCCACATTCCTTGTTCTTGAGGAAAGCCTGGAAAGAGGCTTTTGGGGTCAGAATTAATAGCCTTTAAAACTATTTTTAGAAGTCCTTTTCCATAAATATTATTACTGATAAGTTCTCCTACTGGAATTCTTCAAACACAGAAGTCAGTGCAAGACTAAAGAATACCATGGTTTTTTGTTTAAGGAATGATTTGTGATGAACTTCTGAACTATTCATCCTGCTGGAGCCTGAAGATCACATGCCCTTCACAGTTTATTTGTAAACCACACTGGTAGGCAAGAAAATATGAAAAGCTGATATTCTGGGTACTCCTTATGGTAGGCATTTTAGATCAAAACAGCTGGAAATGCCTTTGACAGAAAAAAATCTTTGATACAGCTGCAACAGCAGTAAAAATAAAGGAAGCTCACCGTACATATTTTTCCTAAAGTAGTACACTTTTACACACTTCCTGTATCTGGGATTTATGGAAAAGGCGTCAGCCATGCAAACCTTTTCTCCTTTGTTCCTTAACGAGTGAAATGGCTGACAGGCCATTCATTAGAAGTTGTTCCTTGGAGATGATGTGCACACCTTCGCTTCTTTAGTCATGGTGAGATGAAACAGCAGCTGAGAAGCACGTTGAGGACCTTTTGCTTCCTAGTGGAAATCACAGAGGTGATGAATGATCACCAGGACATCTGTAAGAGTGGGAGGGAGAGCTACGAACGTGACACCTGGGAAGCTGCACTGCTCATGGTCAGGAGCAAAATATTACAAACTTACATGGTGGCATTAGCTGGCACCAACTGCATCTAAGAATGACAGAATCCTTGCTGGAAGTGATACTGGAATGCCACACAATTTTTAGAGGTTGAAACACTTCAGAAAAATATTTAATTTCTGTTTTCAGTCCAGGAAATTAAAAAACCCCAGTGACAGAGACATTTGCTCTGGCATAAGTGAAAGAGTGTGAAACTCTGACTGCTTTTAAAGCTAAAACACAGGAATTTGCTCTGTAATAAGTAAGTTTTATTAAATTTCAGTATCACTGAGGATGTCAGTACTCTCCAGTATTATCTGTCACAGATTCTTAATCAGTTTTCTTACTGCATATAGCTACATTATTGTTAGCTGACCAGATTTTATTTACCTCTCAGTATTATAACTACTTATATCAAAACACAGAATTTTTTTAACGTAGTTGTTTTTCTAGATTTGTGTTGGAATGTATCCATCTGAAATGCATACTTAATGAACTTCCATCCAAGAAGAGCTGAGCCCAACCTCTAATCTTTAAAGAAAGGGCAAAGAATCCTTTCAAACTACTGTAAAGAACAGCTTGTTGTCCAGGTTATTGGACACATAAAATACAAGGACTGCCATCAAAGGATCATCACAGGTCAAAGCTTCCATGAACAAGTAGATGCCAGATTGCATTTTTTGACCTGTAGTGAGAAAATATGTAGAGTATCTCTTGTGGGGATGTGTGGTAACTCTTAAGAGGACTGGTTTTGATTTTAATGATTGCAATAATTGTGCAGAGAATCCAGAGCAGGATGAGCAATTCAGTGTATTTTTAATTCCTCTTAGGAGTAAAATCAGAATTCCACTGCATAAAATGGATTTACATTAAATCACAAGTTGTGTGTTTGTGGGTGGGAGGAGGGGTGGGCACAGAGAGTTCTAGAATGCTTTGAAATTCATCCCAAAGCAGTAGCTTGGGCTCTATTTTCTACTGTCATATAGTTATCAGTGGGTATGTACTACAATAATTTAAGAAAGAGAAATAACCCACACAGATGAATACATCATGCAGGGTGTACAAAACTGAAAGGTTTGTCACACTGTGAAGCATCGCTGGTCAGCAGAACTGTGATACAATGACCACTTGGCAGATCCCAGGAGGTTTCTGGAGAAAAGAGGACTGAAAGAGAAGATGAGGAATGAAGAGGTTTTGTAGCAGGGAATGGGACAGGTAAAACAAAAACCAGTTATTATCTTAGAGATGCTTTAGCATTATTATTCACACGCCTTTTTTTGCCCCTCTGAGGTAGGTTCGAGATAAATTCAAACAGCAGGAGAAGGATCATTTCCAGTTTTGTCAACTGCAGTGATTTCAGAAAGACCTTTAAATAAGCAATCTCTCACTCAAGTGTACTGCCATATCTTTCCTCACCACTTTCACACATGCCACAACCTGAGCACAGCATAAGGAGCCGGTAACTTTCAAACTTTATGATCAGTCTTCCTTAAAATGGAAATTTCCAGCCCAAAACGGGTTACAGTAAAAGCTTTCTGTCTGTTGAAGTGTCTCTGCTGTAAGGCTTCTTCTTTCTTAGCTTGTTTTGAGTATGCTTGAAGTCTTCATTGTGAAAGTGGCATTATCATACACATACTTCTTACAAGAAGCACTCATATCAAGTTTTTTGTAGTGCAAAGCAGAAAATTTCTGGACACGGGGCTTGAAATATTAGTTGCATTCAGTCAGAAGTTACCCACATTTCTTTTCACTTAAGTCATTCCCTTCCTCTTTAATGCCTCCACATCCACTTCAGGGACAGGTAGCTTAATTTCTATCATCTGTAGCTTTGCAGAGTATTAGCTTTGCTACACATGCCAATGATTGAGCTATACTAGATGTGCTTGAAAAAGCCTGCAACCTACAGTGCTCATTCAGGAAACGGAGTGAAGTAAATCCATATGTGTGTTAGAAAGTCAGTGTTCAGATAGGGCTCGTGTTCTCTGGCTCTTGGCTCTATCATGCACATTTCTTCTTTGAAGAGCTGTAGCAGTGATAGGATTTTTGATAACAAAATGTGTAGTATGCTTATGGTTCAACACTGACATTTTAATGCTTTAAAAAATGTTTTTTTCATTTGGTGCAATTCACAACATTCTTCTATCCTAATAATTTTTAAAGGACTCCTAAATAGAAGTAATATACATAATTAAACAGAAAAAAGGTGAAGATTCTTTGTTAGAATTCAGCTACAAATGCTGCATTTTCTGTAAATTTTGTTGAACATTGTCTGAAAAACAATCCTAATCCAGATAGGTTTTTCATTGAATTCTCTGGCTGCTCCAAAGCACTCAAACAAAAATAACCTCTTATAAAATTCCATCTGACTTTGTCATAGTCGGTGATTCAGAAAGCATCACATTTGTCACAAATTCATGCATAGCCAGCATACAGACAGGCTGTCAGATATATGTGATACATACATGCACTAGAACCAGAAACCACAGTGTCTAATCCTATTCCTTTTACTTGTATAAAATCCAACCATTTCATCTCACAGGAATAAAGAAAAGCCTACCAGTAGGATTTTAGAGCTGCATTTCATATACAGCCTGACAACTGGGCCAACTAGTAGCTGTAATTTTAATGGGTTTGCCATTTATACCTCCGTATTTCAACAGCAATTTACAAAGTAAACATTAAGTAACACTAAAAGAAAATCTCTGTTTAAACACCTGAAACATTCAAGGAAATACATAGAATTAATAGAGATATAAAATGGAGTGAGATGGCATTTTCTAGTTGTTACAGCTAAAGCGTTGGCTGTGTGATGCAGGTTCTTTTAGGTTGTTCTTCATGAGATGTTCCTCAGAAATTCATTCTTAATTTTGCAAGAATATGAAATAGTGTTTGATACCTACGTTTTCAATGCTGTGCCTTTCAGGGTAATTATTCATACATTTATGTTACTTTTCTTGTACTACAGTAACTATGAATTAAAGTATGCAGCTTCAGTTACCTACCCCTAGTTTTAAGACCTTACCATTAATAAATGGTAACATGTACCATACCCAAGAGATTAGCTAAAATATCTTGAAATTTTCTGTGTTCATTTAGGTGGTGGTCATTTTTGAAAATTTCTCAGGAAACACTGTTCTGTTTCCTGACTGCCCATTTTTTCTACCAGTCCAGGTAAATTAAGGTAGCAGTCATTCAAGTGGTCTAAAGGAAATTTTTCAGTGGAAGATACTTGGTCTTATTGTCCCAGTTCAGTCTCCTCACACTCAGCTGAAAGCAGAAAATGATAAATGCTGTACTCCGGCCAATGCTCAGCATTCAGCGGATGGAGAGACTGCAGTCTCATGTGTCAGAGCAGACAACTGTCTTAAGGGTGGGTACTCTCAAGCTGTGGTTACAATTTTAACTTAATCAGCCTTCCTGGAAATGAATCATAGTCCCTTTGAGGATGCAGGTTGCTCCTGCTCATGCCCTGGTGTATGGAGCAGCTGCCATTGAATCATTTTCATCAGCCACTCCTTCACGTTAACCTTAATATGCTAGCCATAAAAATGGTAAGAAAGTACCCCCTCCCAGCCCTCTTGCTGATACCTCTTTATTTAAAATACTGCACGGTATTTTTCAAACTTTATTATTGTTTGATTAAATTGATTTAACCAATGACCTCTACTTATTTATCTCCTGATTACCTTTAAAAATGAATTTTTTTTTCACAGTTCCTTTAAAGCAATGGAGAGATAACTTGAAGGTCTGCCTAACGTCATATATGTCACTATATTTTTACTACTTGGTTTCTTTCTTGATTCGTGTTAACTATTGATTAGCGTGCATCTTTTGGAAACCTACTCAATTCCTTTAAATCATAAGCTATCAATCTACAAAAAAATACAATAAATAATCCCATACCAAGCTGATGACACTTAATTGTGTTTGTACAACGTTTTGAGTTTCTCAGATGAAAAGACAGTGTGCTGTTATTACTGTTATTCTAAACTTTGCAAGAAAAATCCCGGTTTTTTTTATTCAGATCTACGGCAAATATGAACTATTTTCATTAGTTCTGCTGCATGCACACAAAACTGATCAAAATGATAGAAAAATCAGGTCCAGGACACTGAAAAATAAGATCATTTTAGTAGCCTGAAATATAATATTATTGTAACACTAACGGCGAAAACATTTGACAGGTGTAGAGAAGATCAAGCTTAGATCAAGCTTCTTTCTGTTTCAAATGACTAATCAGAGAAATCCCTCAGAACTTCCAGAGTCGAGTAGCAGTTGCATCCATTTTCAATTACTTGATTTCTTTCTTTACTTTTTTTTTTTTCCAAGGAATTAGGAACAGAAGCTTCTGGTTCAAACTGAAAACATGTCTCAGTGTGCTTGGAAGTCATCCAAATAGCATCTGCCACAGTATTTTGTCTATTTCTAAACGTTTTTCTTTTCATGATAAATTTGTATGGTATGATACAATTAAATGCACTTCCCATGGAGCATCAAGGAAGTCTGGCTGTCTCTCGGGATAACTTTTTCAGACTGTTTAACACCATCATGTCTGCTTTGCATAACATAAAATATATTTAGGGATATACCACATTTCACCTCTATGTTTTAGTATGTTTCTGCAAATAAATAGATATTAAAAATAGGTTTCAGAAGTAAAATTTTAGCATTCTGATTGAAGCTGTAGAACAGTGCTGCTTAGCCACCTTTATAGTATATTCTCGATAACGTAATGTTTAACATGTCACACTTGCTCATTTAGAAGGCACAGAAGGTAATTTTCTCTGCTTTAAAAACCCTCATTCATCTGATACAAAAGAAAGCCTGCCAGCCAATACTTTTTAGTCCATCAGAACTGGAGATACAGCAAGGGTCTTGCTTTATTTAATTCAATTTTCTGTCTATGGCAAGAGTGCCGAAATTACTCAATACAATTAATTGTTCCAATTTCAGTCACTTATAAACAACTCCTGCCTGGAAAGAAAACCGAGTAGTGCAAAACTCTCTTTTTTGTTCTTAAGAAAGGGGCCACTGACGTGCCACTGATGAGCTTTGGTGGCACGGGCTGCCCGTGACGCTGCTGAGGCAGTGGTGGCGGTTCCCGATGGACATTCCCGAAGGACATTCCCGATGGTCCCGGCGCTGGCAGGTCCCCGTCACCTCGCCAGCCGGCGTGAGCAGCGTCTGGCGAGCAGGCCCGGCCCGGCCGATATAACACTGTTTGTAATGAGAAATCTAAACAGGGAATGGCAGCGAGGCATGACAGGAATGTGTTTCCATTGGAGAAGCCCGTGCAGAGAAAAAGCATAAGCAAAGCCATGTCCAGAAGGCCTTTCAGCTGGCCAGGACGGAAGACTGATGTTATTGTACACGGGCTGTCACGCTGCCAGCCCTCCCTCACGGGTTTGTTTTCTCTCATGCTCTCCCTCTCCCTCTCCCTCTCCCCTCTCCCCTGCCTTCCTCCCGGGGCCGGCTGTTTGCTCAGGTGGACAGTGACACCGTTTGGAACGAGCTGCACTCGGCCGGGGCGGCACGCATGGCGGTGGGCTGTGTCATCGAGCTGGCGGCCCGCGTGGCCTCCCGGGAGCTGAAGGTGAGGTCCGGGCCGCGCCGTGGGTGGGAGCGCCGGGCGGGCCGGGAGCACGGGGGGCTGAAGGGCGGCGTTGTTCCAGCGCTCGGCTGCGGGGAGGGCGGTGGGACGAGAGCCGGGAGCGCGTCCGCGAAGGTGTGGCAGTGCATGAGCTGCAGCGGGCGCGGAGGTGCTGCAGCCCGAGGTGAAGTTAGTTCACATCTCTGCCCACTGGCTGCGGCACTGCCTTTGAAGTAGAGTTTTCTTTTTTTTTTCTTTTTTTGTTTCTTTTTTGTTGTTTTAATGTGGTTGTTTAGTCACGTGCGTAACCTCACGATACCACCCAGCGAGAGGGGACGCAGCCGCCGGGTTAGGAGGACGCGGCTGGCGAGGAGGGCGATGGGCAGGCGGTGCCCGGCTGCCAGCCCGTGTCCCCCTGCTTCTGCCGGGCCCCTTCCCGCTCCTACCTCCGTGCCGCGGGATCTGCAAGGCATGATGTACAAAACCCAAATTATCCCCAGTCTAAACAATTTATAAAAGCTCCAGACCTGACAGACTTTGACATTTTATTTGGTATTTTAACGGCCCTATTTAAAGGTACGCCATATGCAGCCGGAGTGCAGGCTTGCCCTAATAAACATTGTTGGAGCTAGCATGTCTCCTTAATGAAAGTGTTTATTCACTTTCCAGTCCACATACTAATGGATTCAGTCCTATTTCCAGAATGAAGATGGAAGTAAATATTTTTAAATTAACACTGCATGATGATTTTTAAAATTCCAAATTCTGTTTGAAGAATTTTCTTCCTGTCTTTCTCTTATTTCAATCAAAATATGTTAGCTACCTATTTGGGAATGGGTACATACATTTATGTATATATGTAGATAGATACACAACATATCCATGTGCCAATGACAGCATAGTCAGGTGAAATGCAGTACTATAACATCATAAAATGCAGTTACTAAACTTCCATGTTCAGATGGAATCATTAGCCAGGTACCACACAAAATGTACAAATTTTGAAATCTGAGATTGAGGACAGGGTGCATTTTATGGTATCCTGTTATGTATCCTTTCTGATGGGTTCTTCATTTCCTTTAAGATTTTTTGGGCACAGTAGAACATATAACTCACTGTGCATTGTTCCACATGCAAAACTAATGAAAGTGAAGAAGGATTTTTTAATCTAGTTTTTTCTTTGAGAACTATAGGACACACACCAGCCTATAAGGCAATTTAAAAGCAAGTTTTGGTAAGAATAATGAGATATGTCCTGTGTGTACTCCACACAAACAGAGGCCGCTACAGAATATTTACCACTTACCTCTGTACATTTGTGGTGTGACTCTCCCAGTGTGAATGCTCTTGCGTATTTATGTGTGTGATAGACAGCTAAAAAGAATCAGCAGCTATTGTGAGATTACTCTTGCTACTGGTGTTACAGCAGTCTGTAAACAAATGTTTTGTATTCAGTACTACATATTTTATATTTAGAACTATTTTGTAGTTTACTGTAACATTATTGTTGATCCTAAATTGAATCTTTTTTTTACGATTAAGAGAATTGAACCAGCCTCGTGCCACTTGCAGTTGAGACATAGGAAAGGCAGTTGTTCATTAGATATGCCCAGTAGCTGGTTTAGAGCAAATCATCAGAAAAACAGAAATGGAAAGGATTTGCTGTGAAAGAGAATAGTGAATATTCCTACCATTCCTGATAGGTGTTTATCTAACCTGCTCCTAGACTTCCAGCATGAAGCCCAGTGATTTACATGCCACTATGGCATCTGTATGAACTATCAATCTGCATGTGGTGTTTTTAATCTGAGGTTATGGAAAGGTTATTAATGCCTGACTGTCAGTAGAAAAGCATGTTAACAGAAGTTCTGTAAATGCAGCAATCCTGACATTAACTGTTTTGTCAGAGTCTTCCTATGTTTGATTTGTCACTGCATCCATTCAAAGCCAAGGTTTGCTAGCAAGTTGCTCTCAAAACTCTCATATGGTAAATTACATTAGGGGGATTTTTGCAGTGTTTTCTGGAATTCTCTAGAATCTCCGTAAGATTTTAGACCCATAGATCTGTATGTTCCAGTCTACCTTTATACTTTTACATGTTCCTTTTCCATCTTGCTGCCATTTTATCTGTAGAAAAATAAGTTGATCAGCTGTTTCTGTTAGGGGAAATACCAGTTTTGTAGTGTACTTGTGGAAATCAAAGGGGAAGAAGATGAAGTTGACCACTTTCACGTGCATTCATTGAGCAAATATGCCTGTGAAGCAACCATTTGGGGCCTGCACTGTGAGCACTGAGTGGGAGGATTAAGCTCTGATGGGAATCTGGAATGATCTGCTACAGCCTCAGAATTTTTGGATGATTCCAAGAATTGCATGCAAGCTATAACAGCTCTGCAACATGTTAACAGCAAGATGAGAGCAGTGGAGAAGCACACCGTAGCAGTTCCCTGGATGTTTACCACTGTGGATTGCTATCAGATGGTGTACTGTCAGTTGGTGTCATTTTAAGAAAAAAAGATAGATTATGAGACAGGGCATACTGATTTGTCTGAAATCCCACAGTTCTCTGAGAAGGGCTGTATGTCCTGAAGTTCATGGTGGCAGACCCACAATACAGAGAAATGAGTAACCACATAGCAGTGCTCCAGACTGGAGCAGAGAAGGCAGTGGAATATCGACCCACTGCACTGCAGAATCACAGATGCCTTTTTTTGAAACAGCCATGGTGACATTAGGATAATCTCAGAGTAGAACTGTCTAGTGTCGACAAAATCATGAGACAAAAAAACCTCAGAAATGAGAAACTGAAGTAATTAATTTAACAAGTACTTTTATGACATGAGGATTATCAGATTTTTAAGTGTAGTTGGGTATAGGCAGCCCAAAAATTTCCTAAATCTTGATGAATGAATATGTATGTTCAAAAAAGTGTAACATGGTTTTCCTAAGATAAATTGAATATAATAGTTTATTTTATAGACATGAATTCAATCAATTTAAACCCCGATTTTTTTACAACTGTGCCTAGCTAGAATGTGGAAACAACCATCAAGTACCTTGTACTGACTGGGATTTGACATCTAAAGTTAATTTCAGGGATGACAGGACTTTTCAATTTCTATGCTTATTCCATGGTCTTTACTGATATTGTTTCGTGGTGCACAAAGTGATAGTAGTAGTTTGGAGCTATAGGTACCTGTTGCTAAGAAAAAAACCTACAAAATAAATGGTGAAAGTCTGCAAAGCAATTGGAGGATTCATTACAGAGCTGGGCATGAGTCAAACTCATATATACAAGGCAAAGAATTCTTTATTCTGAATTTCCTGAGACTGTCAGTCCCATTGCACACAAGTCTCACTGAGAACAGCAACATGTTTTTCATCTGATTTGGACATTGTTCAAAAACTGACCAGCAATTAAGAGGAATTCTCTTTGCTGTTGTTCAAACCCCTTGTGAGACATCAAATTACTTTGATCTCCTCGATGACTGGGAAAAGGATCAGTATGAAAGTACTAGAGATGTAAAACAATAGCTGCAATAGTAACTAACAGTGGTGGGTTTTTTTGGTTGGGTTTTTTGTTTTGGGTTTTTTTTTTATTTTAATCAGGACAAATAGTCTCTTCTCTGGGGTGTCCTAATCTGGATGTTTTTTATTTAATTATATACAACTGCTAAAATTAAGCATTCTGTGGGGTTGCTTAGTAATATAATGAACAATCATTAATATCCATCTGATACTCTTCTCAGGTAATATTTAATAGAGAATAAAGAATCACACCACTGAAATATATAGTACTATAAATGTGATGTTATACTGAATCAAATGCTATGCTTTTCCTTTTTTCATTAATTTATTTACATGACTGATGAATGTCATCTTGTCATCCTAATTACAATAGGAGATGAGCCTAAATATTACATGAAGGTTACCTTTTTTTGAGCTCTTTATAATTAGGAAAGCTGCTGGTGCACAATGAGGTATTTATGTTATGTGGAATCAGAGCCACACCTCTCTTGTCTGTCTGTTTTAATGCATCTATGTTTGGTCATTTCTCATTTCCCCAACAGATTTATGTACAAATCTTCTAATAGTCTGCTGCATGACCACAGATTTTTAGAAGAGGGGAGTGTGTGGATCTGGGTGAATAGTATTCCATCACAGTCATTAGCTATATCCAATAAACAATTTTATCAGATAGGAGAGGTCTTACAATATATTCCTCAGTGCTTGGGGAAGAAATAGAGGTAGTGCCCAGCATATGATTTCTTGCATGCAGTATAGCTCATGAACTTGGAAATCATTGTCTCTAGCCTCTACTTGAAGACCTCACCTTCGGAAGGAGGGCCCAGAAAGATGCAGAGAGAGAGCATTTCTTTCCTGGAAGTGTCTCCTAAGGCTCTCATTCCTCTCTTTCATTGCCACAGGATGTGGCACTGCGAGGTGCTGTCCTGCCCTCCCTTCTCATTTATTGCCCAACCTGGCTGTTTCTCTTACATTGACTGTGATGCCCAGCTCAGTTCACGTCCCTCCCTGCTGCTGTGCTACTTCACTCACAGGCAGCTAGGCACCAGGAGACTCTTCCCTTGCCTCTGCATCTGTCCTGCACAGCAGGCACATCCCCCCTGCTGCCCAGCTGGACAAGTACAGAGGTTGTACAAACCCCACATTAGACAAGTCTCAGAGAAAAATACAGAGTGTTTCTGCATCTGTGGTCTTTTGAGTTTCAGAGTTCATTTGTAACTGTTAGAACTTGCAAAGAATCTTATCTTTAGGACTTAGCTTGCCAAATGGTTGTTTTTATTTTTCCTGAAAGAGTTTAGGCTGCTGATATTTTTGTTTTGTTAACAAAATTATTCATGTTGGTGCTGCTACCTCTTTTGTTGCCATATATTAGGTGTTTATGAAATGGTTAATACTACATTTAAAAAGCTGGAATTCAGTTAGGTTAGTATGATAATTTTGCAATAATGGTACTTCGTTGAATAATGTCTTCCAAAATGTTATTTGTTCTTGTAGTAGTTGTTTTATTGTGTGTTGTTTTGTGAACTTTAAATGTGTCTTAATTTATTTTCTGATAACAAATTGCACATTCCCTGCCTACCCCTCAATATCTTTAAATTGACTGGCAGGAATGAAAATCACACAGATGAAAAATATAATTTAAAAAGTATATACCTAATAAGAACCTCTTTTTGGGAGGGGTTCCCAAAGGGGAGATGGGAGTCATTCTCCCAATGGAAGATGACTTTCCATCATGATAGATAACTCATTGCCAGAGCAGACCATGTAACCATGGAAAATACAAAGGAAGAATGCTGAAATACTCTTCTTCAGCCTCAGATGACCCTTTCAGTACTACTATAAGCTAGGATTAATTATTTTAAGTACAGAAACTATAATAAGGATTGTGGTCTAGTTTGCTTTGCATATCCTTTAAATATGTAAATATTGATGATGGTAGCACTGTTTTCTGTGATAGAAACACGTAGTGCCATATATTTTTAATTTGATAAACTTGAAACAGAAGAGATCTACACAAAAAACTATCAAGAAGAGCTGGTAGGATTTGTATGATTATTCCCTGCTTAAAAAAAGAACGTTTTAATGAATTAAGAAGCAATTTTTCGAAAGAACACTCAAGAAAAAACGTACTTAAGTTAAAAGCATGGTCTGAGACTGCCTTGAATATCCACTTCAGCTGAATCAAATGAAGCACAAGCCCTTTTTCTGCCTTATCATATTTGTGTGTGCACACGCACACAGACACAAACACACGTGTAAAGTTGCCCTGTTGGTAGTTAAGGGTCATTTAGCAGAATGAAAGCAATTGAAATGAGTTTCCCCTGAACCAGAATCTGATAGGTTCCTAGGATGGTTTTTTCTGATACGTCAGGTTGAATCAATACCAAAGTAAACCTCCTGAGTTTGGTCATTGCTAGTCTGGTGTCTCTGTATAATCCATAGATGACTTAAATTGAACTTGAAACTCTCATTCCAAATGAGCTTGGCTTTTACTCTTCTCAAGGCCTTTGTCACACAGGGCTATGGAAAAATCATCATCTGGTAAGTAGCAGTAATCTAGTGAATAAACAGAATTAGCTTAATCAACCCCCTCTGCCCCCCAAGTTCTTAGTTTTCTGGTTTTAAAAGTATTCTGAATATAAATCTTTCAGCCGTATTTTACAGCTCTATTGCTATAACAAAAAACAAAAATGAATTATCATTCTAAAGACAGAATAGGCAAGAAGAGCTGAAAACAAATGTCTCCCTAGTCCCATGGTGTCCTTCACCTGGTAAAGCTTCAGGCCATCAAATTTCCATGGCTGCCTGAACAACGCAAAACCCCACACAGCTCCTCTGGTTGCCTACAAAAATCTCCTTTCCTGGAATGTGTTCTGTGCTCAAGTGCCTCCTGGACAGTATTTCTCCTGCAGCCTCAGCCCTACCCTTGTTTCTACCTTCTCACCCTCTGCCCTATAAAAATCTCCTATTGCTTTAAAAAAAATTCCAAGTGATGTGTGACAGCCACAAAGGGAGGCATGTTTTCCACACCCAGCCACAGCATTTTGAACAATGCATGTGTGTAAGAAACAGTAACAAATGAATACTTATTTTACTACTGTTAGAGATACGATTGATAAAAGCCATCAATCAAAGTTACCAAAGCAGTCTTTGAGGTAGTAGTTTGTATTCTTTGCTTTTACAAAGTTAAAAAAATTGCAAAATTTCATATTAAACCATCTCTTAGATACTCTATCCCAGCAATTATGGCTATATTTATAGCTGAATGACTGTTATTATTTCATATAATCAGACAACTTTAATTATATGTGTGGTACATAGCTTATCTCCATGACCACTCTGTACTTAAAACTCTTTTGTCTGCTTTCTTCCCCGGTGTAGTTAACACTAGTTGTGGCTAAACAAGCCATAATGGTTGTATATAAGTTAGTCTGCAAGCACCAACTTTTCATGTGTGTTTTCTGGTGCTGTCCACTTAGACCTTCAGGAAAGCAGACAGGGAACTCTTTGTTTCCATCAGAGTTAAGTGTTGAATGTCCATTTCTGTGTACTTGGCCTCTACTAGTTTCCTCTGCAAGACAAAATGGTATTCCCTGGTGTCCATTACTGTTTTCTTGGCAAATCTACATGCTGCTAATACTGCTCTGTTAAATCACAGGTTCTTGTTCACTGCACTCATAGACCCCCAGGGCCAAATGCTGGCTCCTGCTCTGGCTGTATGAGTAGCTTATAAAGTTGTCCCAAACAGGTGCCTAAGGATTGCCTCAGCCTTACACCGCTCATTCTCATGCTCACCCTCCCTTGATGGATGGCAAAGCTTGGGATTGTGTTACAGCATAAGGCACTGGTAAGAATATGGTTATCTTCTTCCTGGTACCAGTTGCAAGGGGATTTTTGTAGGCAACGAAGACTTAAAGCAGCCCTGATATTTGTTATTGTAGGAGTTGACTACACCAGAGATAGCAGAGTTAAAGATGGCACTAAGGCCGCTTTAGGGATTAGACCTGGCTAATACACTCTATGGACCATCTTTTAAATGTAAAGAATTTGGGTTTTTAAATTACTTCATAAGGATAAAAGTATATATCTCGAGGAATATAAATTCTGATAGGAGAAACAGATACATTTCTGTGTAAGTCTCATTCTGAAACGTGCACATTGAAGCAAAAATAGAACCTTTCCATTGAAAACAAGCGCATGTCCAAGACTGCCTTGCTTAAGCACTGATAATTTTAAGAGTTAATTGCTAGATCGGCTAAGGGATTTAGACAAGTAGAAATTAAAAACTTCGCACACCTAACCTTAGGAGCAAGTTGAGCTTCAAGTGTGGAATTCAGACCCCCAGTTAGTTACTTGGTCTCCATCTGAAATACACAGAACAGGTGAGGTTGGAAGTGGCCTCAGAATGTCATTGTATCCACCTCCCTTGCTCAGATAGATCTGCCTAGAGTTAGTTGCCTAGGACTATATCCAGATGTCTTTTGTATATCTCCAGGAATGGAGACTCTACAACATCTCTGGGCAGCCTGTTCTATTGCTTGGTCACGCACGCAGTAAAAGGTTTTCTTCATACGAAGCCTCTGCTCTTTCAGTGCCCATTCCCTCTTGAATAGTTGGCATAGATGGCATTGCTCATTCACACAGGCGTTTACAGCTTAAAATAAAAGAAGATCTTCAATTTCTAATAGTAATTAAAGATTTTTACGTTTGAATAAAAGCTGAGGAAGAGCATGACTCCAGACCTATTGTTAGAAACTTACACTGAAAAGATGTGTCTCAGTATCTATTTTATGGACCACATAATCTAAATACACAGAGTGGTGTGGTAAACAAATTTACAAATTCATCCCCATGTTCAAGAAGGAATTGAACCTGAGTCTTCTGCTGTTTCAATAAGTGCTCTTGGAGTGCCTACTGTGGTTTATTGCTGTTTTTTGCATGGAACTGGCTTTTCTTGACATCAACAAAAAGCCAGGTGGTTTTACTAGGGTAGTACCAGGCTGAAACTAGTATGCACTGCTTTTTAATGAGGATTCTCACCATACCTAGAGTACCTGACTGGCCAGGTCACTTTTGGTTCACTTGGAATAAAGGCAAAGGAAGCTCCTCACTGTCATGTGCATGGAAGAGTCATTCACACCTTGCCACAATGACCACATATTGCCCTAGAGAAAAATCCTCTACATCTAGTTTTACCTCCTATCTAGAGGTAATGTAATAGAAACACCAGTGGAACTCTGCAGTTGATGATCACTTCCAAGCCCTGGACTATCCACCCATGTTATGGTATTGTCTTGAGTACTTGTCTTGGAAAGGTTCATGGAGAGGCACAGTAGATGCCCAAGAATGATGTAGCCCAACACTGTAACTCAGCACACGACAGAAAGGGATTAACTCGATCATGAAAGACTAGAAGGCCGCAGTAGGATGTACACCTCCGTTCTTTGGAAATGAAGCATCCAACTACCTATTTAGAGTAATGAAAGAAGAGAATACTTAGCTTACTGTGGAAAAAGACTAACATTTTTCTTAGTTTTCATTAAAGGTCTAACTCAACGGGTTTATCTGCAGTCGATCTTCTGTGTAAACTGAGCCTGGGCAGACCTCTCTTCCTTTGTTGTTCAAATATGCACAGATTTTAGAATATCTCTATTCAGGCTTTACTCTTTATCCTCAAATTTAAATAAAGGTAATCACATAGTGGCACAGACATGAATCGTTTTTCTAATGTCCACGTCTGTCAGTCAGTTTAATGTTCTGTCTACTTATAAAGGTGTCTGTATCCTAGTATAAATAAGGCTCTGTAGAAAAACGCTTTGAATTTATGTGCTTTGGCTTCATTTTCAACATATTGCTCTGTGTTAGTCTTTCTATCTTTAAAGCAGATTTTTGCCTTTCTGTCTACTCTGCTACTGTCTACTGAGCTCACCGTCTGGTATTTAAAAATTGCCTCAATAAAAAAAAAAAATCATGTTCTGTTGTGCTAATGTGTGCTGTGTTCATGCAAAGTTTGAAAGTAGGAGAAATTAAGTGTTTTATCAATTGCACAAAAGTTGCCGACAATTTTGTATGGTAACTAGTTTTCAGTGTTTGGTATAATTCAACTATATATTTTATCATCAGTGTAACATAAGCACCGTATCTTTCAAAAAGAAAATTTCCCCTGTGAATGCTGAACTTTTTGTGATGTAAAAACTCATAAAAAGTGGTCATGAACCTGTTGTGAATATCCTGTGTGCTACTGGAGAACTGTAATAGTTAAGCTCTGATTTCAGAAATTACCTAGGTGTAACAAAACAGGGTTTCCAAAGATCTCATCAAAGTAAGGAAACAGAAGAGAAGCCTGTACTGTAACTGTCATATTGTCAAAAACAGCAGTGCTGATATTTTCTGTCTCTATAGTGCCCCATGAAATCCTCCTAGAGATAATCATCTTAATTGTATTGATCTTTTGGGAATACTGATAAAGTTAGATGATAATGAGCTGTTAGCTGAGCAGGGACAGCTGTAAGCCCTTCATGGACTTTTTCCAAATTCTTAAAAATATCGAGAGAACAAAATACAGGTAGCATCCTGCTCTTTCTCTAGTAATACCCTCTTTGCTGAGTCTTTTTTCACCTCATTATCCCAACATTCATCAGCATAAATATACTTTGTTTTTTCATAAATGCTACAAAAGACTTCTTTGCCAAATTCTTCTCTAAGTCATATTTTGTGTGAGAAGGAATTGTTAAAAAACCCTCAGAAAGGTAGAAAATATAGTTTCAACTGAGAGTCTAAAGCTGGTTTAGTTCTGCAAATTAGTGCAGTCCACATTGCCCTTTTTTTTTTTTTTTGCTGATGTGCTTGATCTGTAGGCAATTTATATTCCATCTCCAGGAATGCCTGCCTGAATACAAATGCATATAATTTTTGTGCCTTTAATTGTTGGGTTGTTGTATTTTGTTTGTTCGGGTTTGGTTTTTTAATGTGGACACAATGCAAAATAAGTCATGATGTCAAATCCCTGATATTCTTTAAATAGTGGCCAGAAGAACCACTGTTACAGATGCACTCCCTTGGTATTGTAATTTAAGTTTACTTTACTCTGATAGAAGTTTGGCCATGCTCCACAAAACTTTGAAGCTATCTGCTTGGATTACATCTAACAGCAAATTAAATAAGACAACCTGGTAGTATTTGTTTATAACTTAATACCAGTGAAGCAACATAGGTAGAGAATTTCACTGGTAGACACAAAACACACATTCATATGATTGTAAATAAACAGATTTCACAGGAACCAATGTAAATATCAGCTGCCATGTTCCTCTTTATTTACACCAATGTGAGTGAAAGTTTACTGTTTCTTCAGTAAAAGTTTTTATGTTTCATTCAGGTAAGAGAAGGCTGAAACATTTACATTTATCAAGTTTTAGTATATCGAACTAGAATACTATAATACTGATTATTAAAATACAGAAGTTTTCCAGCCTTTTTCTTCCTATCCCCTCTTTGAAAATACAGTGCCTGGTTGGTTGTGCAGCCATACATACACACCAAGTGTTTGTGTGAGGCTGTGTGAAAATACAACTTGGGCCAATACCGCATGCACAGATTTTAATTTCTTATTTTTATGTATGTGGTAATTGTCATTAATTTGATGGCAAATATACATAGTGGGTAGTTGAAATAAAGAGGAAATACAGTGAAGCAGTGGTGTTTCTCCTGAATCTAACTGTGGTAAGAAAAATTTGATATGACACACAACCTTATGAGACACTGCTTCTTGAATATATATTCTGACTTTCTGAATAAAGCTACCTTGCCAGCAGTTCTACATTTTGTCTTTACCATACCCACACTGGAAGGATGGAAATTCCATTTTTCTTTTATCTTCAGTGACTCCAGAGGCAAAAAATTCCTTGGTCATCACTGATCCTAGTGCTGTACTTTATGAAATTTATATACAGTTCCAGAAAGTGTGTTAGAAATTGACTTCAGGGAATCTATTAACTTGCAAGCATGGCAGGTTCCCAAGTGTAATTTATGGTTTGCAGAAATATGGGATATTCATTGTCATCCTTTTTCTGCTGTTAGAAATTATGTGTGTGTGTGTGTCTGTATTTATCATTTATTCCATACAGAGGTAAGGTCAACAATGGTTAATCATGTCAAATATATACCTCAAACTACTTTTATTTTGAAGCATCTCAAGTTGGAGGGAATTAAGATTACATGATCTTAGATGACCTTCTTTTTAAATGTGAATTCTAAGCAGCAGAATTGATAACAGGGCTTTCTCATTCTGCCTTTTTCCTCCTCTTTAGATCATGTTGCGTGTGTGTGTATGTACACGCTTGTGTGTATTTATATAAGTTTATATGCCACTGTTCTCAACTGTATTATTTCTGGCAGTACTATGAAAGGGTGATTGGATAGAAAAAGTTCTCAAGAGCCTCTAATAGATTTCAATCCCATCTGCCTGCTGCTCTGTTTTGCTCTGAGTCAAGTATTTTTTTGAGCTGATAATTGAAAACCTATCTTGTTCTTACAGAATGGCTTTGCTGTTGTAAGGCCCCCAGGCCATCATGCTGAAGAATCAACAGCCATGTAAGTACCAGGGAATATTGCCCATCTTGGAGCACTAAGGTTACTGGCAATCACCTGCATTGTGCATGTCTCTGAAGAACTGTAATTGTTAGCAGATGACTGAAAAGGCTTTCTAGGTACTCCCAGAAGCAGATTTATGGCCTCAGAGATCATATAGCATTTTTTAAAATGCTCTGAACATTATTTATAGCTGTTTTCCTGACTGATTTGCTTTCTTATTTCTGTTCTTCTCTATTCCACAGGGGGTTCTGCTTTTTTAATTCGATTGCAATTACTGCCAAATACTTGAGAGACAAGCTAAATATAGGCAAGATATTGATTGTAGATCTGGTATGTATTCTTTGCAAGCATCACACTCGCAGTGCATCTAGGTAAAAGATAATGAATTTGTACTTGTATGTCAGACTTTCCTGCTTTTAATACCTACAAGCAATAAAGGTGTGCATTTCCTCTGATTTTGGGAACTCATTAAAGCCAGGATGGCAGTACTGAAGCTATAAACATCTATGTTTCACTTTAATGGTGTTAACTGCAATTTAATGAGAAGAAGGCACAGATCAGGGCAACTTTTATGGTCCTTAAATGAATTGATACTTCCACTGTTAAAATAACCCTACAGAACCCAAGTTTACTTTTCCCTACAGAATAGAAACCTTAAGTAGTCAGATATTCTTTAAAGAATGTTGTTGCATTGGTAATGAAATTTCCCCAGTTCACAATGATTTTACTTGTTGTGTAACTTTGATATTATTAAACAGATCCACAGGTCATTCTCTCCAAGAAGTTTTCTAGTCATGTATGCCAGGTTTTGGTGGTTCCCTGAAGGAAAGCTATGTGATTAAAAATCCACTTCATTGGATTAGTCTTGTATTTTAATAGAAGGCATTCTTACACAATACTTAATACATTTAACAAATGGATTATTTAAATGCAGATGACATTTGGCATGTTGGCTATATTATTTTAATGAATAATGAATTGGAGCTCTGCCTTGCACTTAAAGGATCAGCCCAATGCACAGCCCAAGGAAAGTTGAATGCTGATTTATGAGCACCATTTTTGTTTTCCTACAGTTCATGACGAGGTGTAATAGGGTGTCTGACAAAGCATAGACAGGAAATGAACCCTGGCATCAAAACCTAACCTGTTACATCTGCACTTAATTAATTTTTGCAGGTGATAAAAGATTTAAAGACAAAATATGTTAAAGGGTTTTTGAAGTGCAGGGCTTAATAGTCTAAATCTTGTTCATATCTGCACTCATAATTAAATCTTATTGTGGAGTCATGGCCTTACCATCTAGCACTTTTGTTCAGTTAAACATGCGTACTGACTGCTGAAGAGAAGCAGAGAAAGGGGGAGTGTGGGAGAAGGAATGGCAAGTGAAAAATGAGTGGTAGAATAAGTATATGGGTAGGTTAAATATTCTTAGAATGTTTTTCAAATATGTCTCAGATGGTTCTTCTGTCATTTAGAAACATAATTATAAAGTACCAGAAACTATTGTTTTTGAAAAATTCACTTCTACTGTATGTTATGTCTGTTTGCTCACTTGAATCTTTCAGTTCATTGCTGTAAATTCTGGCCAAAAGTGAGCTCCCTGTTTATTCTCTTTTTTGAATAGGAAAAGCCTACTCAAAGGTCCTGAATGTTTTTAAGTCTTTTTGTCGGTAAATGTTACGTTTGCCTTGTTGGGAAAACACTTCCCTTTGACGTACTTAGCCAATAAGCACTTAAAAATTCAGCCTCAGTTTTTCAAGGCAAGGTTAAATGTGCAAATCATTACCTGTGCAAATGATTACCTGTGAAGCTGCCTATCCTTACCCAGGAAAGTAGATAGGAAATTTTCAGCCTTTCTCCAACTGTCCCATTGACCAGAATAACTCAGCTGGTGAAAAGGAAAAAATATATGGCTGACATAAGAGTATTTCATTCCTGGACCAGTTGCAGTCCAGTCCCTAGTCTGCTCATTGGTCAGAGAAATGATGTACAAAAATTCATATGGAATATTTCTTATGCATGCAAACTATAGATAAACCACAGGCCAAACTGAATGAATGAACAAGTTAATAGTGATGTCTTTATTCCCACCAACAGAGTTTGGAGCATCTGAACGAAAGAATGGAATTACAGATGTTAGACTTGAAATTAACCTTTAAGACTATATTTTGATAGTGACTAGCACAGCAGGACCCCATGGAAGTTGGCAGCTATACATGTTACAACAATATAAATATTAAAAAGTAATATCCAATCCCACACACTAAAGTGTACTCTAGTTACAAATTAAGTGTAGTCTTCATAGCTGCTACATGTCTTCATATAGAAATTCGGGACTTTTTACTTGTCAATCTTCCCTTCATATATTTCTACACTAAAATAAAATACCTATCTGACAGGGTTTTTTTCCTCATTCCACCATTTGGACAAATCTCTGTTTTTGAACTGACTTATATACCATTAATACATTTGATCTAAGGGCAGAATATGAACTCATTTCCCACATGCTAACGTCGCGGTCCTAAAGAACACATTCCTTTGTCTAAGCAGAGAAGTTACTGCTCTTCAAAACAGAGCCGTTAGTGGAATTAAAGTTTAGACAACAAAGCTAGCTTTGAGATTTGAATAATAAAAAAAAAGAAAAAAAGATCTCTTTATGCCCCTTTTAACATTTTTTCTTCTCTTTCGGAAACTGTTACAGCAAGAATATATCTAAAGCCCCAAATATGTATGGAAAAGAAAGACTAATTAAAATAACAAAATGAAGTCCTGCTGTGTCCCTGCAGATCCATCTATGTGCCCAGCACAGCTTGTCAGGTTGTTGAAATCCTCATTCCAAGATCATCCATACTTGCATTTGTGCTAGCAGGATTTGAGTCTGTTTTGTAGTAAACCAATTAATTCTGTCCCAGCTGAAGACTAAATGGGGTTCTGGGATTAGTCTGCATGCCAGATTTTACTTCATTTGCCAGTCAGAACCATCTAACACTCCACTGGCTGCCTTGAAATCTCCAATACCCTCATACCAGTGTGTTCTCCTTTGCATGTCTAATGTGTTACATTTAACCTTGGCATTAAGTCACAGTTGGGCTGTAACTCCATCCTCATGTCGCTTCAAGTACTTTCAACATAGAAAAAAAGAGAAACTCTTATAATATTACGCTAGAGAAGTCCCAGAGGAGGTCCAAGTCAGCCACAATGCAGTACAAATAGGACTCAATCAATGTAGAGAGTTCTGAACAATGTGGGTGAAACTCATGGGCTGCATCAGCTGGCAAGGAGGGCAAGCAGTGGTCAGTGCCTGCTGTGCTATTGGCAATGCACACCTTGAGGTACAACTTGAGCCTTCCTGGAGTCTAGGCATTCTGAGGAAAATATGACCTTTGTTTCTTGGACACTAAATTGGATTTAGACCTCATAACATTTATTAAATAAGTACAGACTGGGTGACAGTGACAGTGTTGCCATTCAGTGTACTTTCTGTGTCCCCCTTAATTCTCTAAATCAGAAATTTCAAAGGGATTGGTTTTTTTAACTTTTCTTTTACTGAAAGACAAGCGGATTTTCCATTTTCACTTGTAAAATTCTTGTGTGTCTAACCACATAGAATAGTAGTGAACTGTGAAAACAAACTAAAAAAAAGGAAAAGTCTGCATCATCAGCCTTTGTTATAGATATACTGTCAGCATTTCTTTGTCAGCATTTTATTTAATGACAGAATTTTATTCACTGTCATTATATAATGTTTGAAATATGGAGGCTGGCCAAGGTCACTCCTTGATTGTGGAAGGCACCATCCTATCTGCCAGATGATTTAATAGCTAATGAGATCATATTCCAATGTCTTCAACTGTTGCCGTCATGATTTTGCAAAAATGAAGTATGAAGTCCTTTCCGCATCTGGCATCTCTTTTGATGTGGATCTAACTGCTGAGGGACTGAACTGAACTGAATGTTTCAAGAAAGCCAATTTACTCAGCTGGTCGCAGAGCCTTTGACCTCAATGGTGGAACTTGGCAAATCAATGAATACTCTTATGTTTAGTGTTCTGTCAAGAATTGTGAAAAAGCTCTGTAAACCATAGATCCTTCTGCAAAATACTAGTTTGTAGTTTAAACATTAGTCTTTCTTCAGAGGCCAATGAGGCTAGTTAATTAAGCCTGAGGGGTTATGAACTGTTGGCAGTTAATAAGTCATAAAATTCCTCCATAAAACAGGATGCTAGATTCCATCACTGAGGCAAGGAGTACAAAGAGCCGGTGTATAAATATCTAATTGTACAAAAGGACTGGGATTTCTCAATGACTGCTCATCTGGAGTCTCCAGGGCACGCTCGCTATGGTTTCCTGATTTTTAGAAGCCAGTTTAAAAAATGAGTGCATTAAAGAGTAATTTGCCTGAAAGTTCAGGAAGTATGGGGTGGTGAAGGGAGGGGGAAAGGGAAAGACAAAAGGAGGGCAAGGGAGAGGGAGAGAAACTGAGAGAGTGAGAGAGAGAGAGAGAGAGAGAGAGAGGAGGGGGGTGTAAAAGAAAGCAGAACTGAGCTCTTTACACTGAGTTGGACATTATTACATTTGTCATCTGTTTTCTTTCTCCTTTAGGATGTTCACCATGGCAACGGTACACAGCAGGCTTTTTATGCTGACCCCAGCATCCTGTATGTTTCCCTCCATCGCTATGATGAAGGCAACTTCTTCCCCGGCAGTGGAGCCCCAAATGAGGTTAGGTTTATTTCTTTAGAGCCCCATTTTTATTTGTATCTTTCAGGTAATTGCGTTGCATGATTACCCCTAATTTTCTTGTCCTTCTCTGATTCTTTAAATTACACCAGATTACCAAATTGTCCACTGGGAGCAGGGGACCAGTGGAGAACAAGTGCATAACGCAGAGCAGTCCTTGTCAAACAAGGCTGATCTGACATGTTGTTTGATGTTTGTTTCTAAAGCACATTTGAGATATTTTTTCCTTCCGTTTCCCTCTCTATTTTCCTCCTCCTTTTACCTCTTTTTCACTTCTTTTGGCATTTTATTTCTATTTTTCAGGTTGGAAGTGGCCCTGGTGAAGGGTATAACATAAATATTGCTTGGACAGGTGGCTTGGATCCTCCTATGGGTGATGTTGAGTATCTCACAGCATTCAGGTTGGTACCATTTAGAGTTTTGAAAACTGTAGAACAAAAGCACATGAATAAGAGCTAATGTAATATTGAAAGTCAGGATATTAATCCATGGTGAAACTAACTTAATCTTGGTATCCCAGTATATGAGAGTTCAGTAAATTTTAAAAATGGGTAATTTAATTGTTGTGATCATCCATGCAGAATCAACAAAATTTTTGTAATTATTTAATTGATCACTAGTGTTTTCATTATTCTGCCATGCCAGTAAAATTACTTTGAGCTTGCTTACTCTCTACCTATAAAATTTAAATGTAAGTTTTTATACCAGGCAGAAGAAAATTACTGTTCACGTTGACATTGATTGCGGTTACATGCCAGCAGAGCAGACAGAAAGCAGTATGAAGTATGGTCCAAATCCAGAGTTCCTCATTCACTTAAAAGACTCATTATGATGCTCACACATTTGACCATTAGGTCTTTTTCTACAAATTGCAGTAAAGTGTTGTTTAATTAAAAGTAAATAATTTTTAAATACTGCAGTAAGAATGATCGGAAATGTTGCATGCATGATGTATTTCTCTTTGCTCAATCATAACGAATATTCTCAATAGCTCATTATAAATGAAATTTTATTCCTTCATAGGTGATGCATCGTAATCTATTTAGTCTTATTTTCATGGGACCAGAGGAGATAGGAATAGTCTAAAACACTATCTTTTGGAGTTTCAGTGTCCTGTCTTACATATACCATTTCCTTTCACTGTAAAGCAGTCCAATGGAACGGTTTAGTGAAGTTTAGGGAAGGTGAAGAGTTCATCTTTCAAGTTTGGGCAAATGCTACACCTTTGAAAAGGGGTTTCATTTAGAGGAGAATGATATGCAAGAAAGGCAGTGAGAAAACCAATGTGCATCTCTAATCTCTTTCAAGACATTTAGTTTGAAGTAGTGCAAATACCTTACACAGTTTTTGACTATATTCTGTTGAAAATAGACCACAAAAAACCACAAAACTCTTTTTTTGTTTGCTGGGGTTTTTTTTGTATATGCATTTTTTGGTTTTTTTCCAGAGAACTTCTGTGCAGCCCATGAAATAATATGCAGAGTTTCTGATAAACAGCACACCTGAAATCAGAGTCTAAGCCCTAGTCGAGAAATAGCCTTACACATTTGCAGTATCCCACTGTTATTGTGGAAAAGGTTTTAATTTTATTTACATTTGTCTGTATTTAAAAAGAGTCTAAACAAATGGTGAGTGGCGGGCTCCAAATTTTCTACACTCAGTAGTGCCTCAAGCTCTTTCCAAGATGTTTCCTGTACTTTTGTGAGATTTTTACATAAATTAAGGAACTGGATGGTTCAAATCACTGGTATTGGGGTCTGATATTATTATATCTGGTATTTCCACCCCAATATTCTTGGTTTGGATGCAAGCCATCCCACTAATGATACAGGTAATGTGGCCATCTAATGATGCAAAGAATGGTGGTCCCAGTTTATTCAACAGAAGACTCACATACTGGGCCTGTAACCATAATTGGTACCCTTGCTATCCTGATGACAAATACCTGGGCTTAACAGTGCATTCACAAATAATGTGCTTCACAGTCCTATTTTAAGGCACACTAGTAAATCTTTGGGAGCAGCTAGTATTGCTGCTATGCCTATTACTCTGCTTCAGGGTTAGAGGGAATTTCAGTCTCTGTTCCTAAGCAAAGCAGCACTATTCAGGAAAATAAAATTCATGTAACTTACTACACTCTGACTAATCATGTGCAGACATAAACTTAACTGTATTTTTTTTAAGGCAAATAAATTCAAATTTAAGTTAAGAATTTCCCTTTGAAAAATTTCTGATGGTGAAAAATTCAATGTTGCTATTTTAAATGCATCCATTTAACTTTGTGATTAATGTTGTAATGAATGTGAATGTTTTTCTCCAAGCAACAACAGGAAATGTTTCCCTACCCTCTCAGCCCCTTTTGACCTGATCACAGTCTTTGTGCCCTCTGTAGGTCTTGCTGACATGGATTTAGTATGACTGGTATGACAGTTTTGAATGGGGATCATTGAAATAAACAGCATGGAACTTTGAAGGGTAGATAGAAAAATTTGCAAATTACTTAGGATAGGCTAGGTAGCTGTTTTCTGTAGATCTTGTCTTGATGCCTTTTCCTGGTCTTAAAATCAAGAGGCAAACACGGTTAGAAGGGGAAAAGGGTATTACCTTGGTATTTATTGTAAGGATCCTTAGCTGCACCACGACCAGGTCGAATACACCTCCATGCACCCCCGCAATGGCCACCACAATCCCCTCCTCTATATCTGGTCTTACATTCTAGGTCTTACTAATTAACATATCTATCAAAAATTCCCCAATGAGAGGCTCGAATGAGCCCCCCTCTCTAAGGAACCCTCCCCTGGATGGTTCTATCTTAGTTTACAAAATGTGTTCTGGAGAGGACCTTGGGGTCTGGGCACACTGGCACCCTAACTACAAAGCCTCTAAAATGTTTAGTCTCTTAGCTTAACAAACAAGTCCAAGAATGTAGGCAAAAAGCACCAAGAATACAGAAGTTGCAAAAAGGTATAACAGGGGTATAAAAGAAAAGACAAAAATCATCATGGCATCAGTCTGAGTGGTAGGTAATTTTACAGCTCCTAGTAAAGAGACACTTTATCCATGGGCCAGAATCTACCTTTGCTAGTATCCAAAATATTGCACATGATGTAGCCTAAGTCCTCAGTTTGGCCAGAACAGAACTGTGAGACAGTAGACTGGCAAGAGAGATCCACAGTCCAGAAAATCAATGGAAGAGTTGCCAGGCTCTCCCAGCAAATCAGCTGTTGTTCTGGAGTCACTGTCTGCAACAAGTCAGTTTTTAAGAAAATAAATGAGTTTCAGATATAGGAAAATGTTGTTTATTTTTTTTTTAATATTAGATTACATGCTTTTACAGACAGACTTACAGAGAAGATCCAAACTGAAGTGTGGAGAAAATTTTGAACATCTTCAAGCTTGTGAGAAAAATAAGGGACAAATGGAGAGATTTTCTCTTTATACCTACCAGTAGACAGAGAGGTTGGGCAGCATTCAGTCCCTAGTGAAGGCAGGATTGGATACTGGTGAAGGTCCTCTCCACCATAACCAAGGTGTGACTAAGTTTGCAGATGCATGGAGCCTGTTTGGAGAGAAGCCAAGGCTTGCTGCTTACTGGCTGGCTCCAGAACCTAATCCTTTGAGTTCTTAGGAACTGAGAAATTTGCATTAAAATAATCTAAAACTCCCCAGGGGGTGCACATAGCTTTCATTTTCTCACCAGCAGAGCCCTAATTTCATCCTAGAATTGTGCCAAGCATATATTTGAAGTGTCACCGGCCTTGACACTAGGTAGCTCGTTATTGCCTGATTGACTCAAATTTCACAGCAGAGATCCTTCTGAATGATGATGTCCACAGAGAAAGAGACCAAGGCTTTTTTTCTGTCTCTAGAGTTTAGCTCATAACCAGGTATTATATATGATGATGTACTTGATATCAGGTATGTTGTTTTTAGGTCAGAATATATTTGTAGAAGTATTTACAAACACACACACATACATACATACATGCAGGTAGCAGAATACTAGTTATTTTCCACTGCATAAATAACTAGATAAATCTATTTTATGTAAATCTTTTTAGGACTGAATAATTTTCCACCTCACTCTTCCTCCAAACTGTTACAGAAAATATTTCTATTTCTTCAGGAAAAAACAACTTTCATATGTAAAAATGCAAAAAAACTTGAAAGCTTAACAAAGAGTTATCACTTCAAAGGCATGCTGAGTGAGTGGCTGCACTGGGACTATGGTGGGAAACAGGAAAAATTACAGTGCTGGTTTGTGTCTGCCATTTTGATTTCAGTACTACAGGGAGAGTTTATTATATTTTTGAACTAACTCTTTCTATTGCAAAATCAAATTCAAGTGGCTGTAGCCAATTTGAAGATGAAGACTGCTCATTTATAGAAGAATATGTTTTCATATCTTTCTTATTTCTACTAAGAAAATAAGTTTGCTCATGTTAACTACAAGGAAGTACTAGCAAATGTAGGAGAGAGAAGTTTCTGTAGAATGGAAAATAATTGCAGTAACCAAATCACTATTCTATTTAATTTTGCCAGAAAAGTGTTGTTTGATGTTTACCATAGTTAAGAAACCGGCCTAGTTACAGAAATCCTTGAAATAATGACGTTTTTCTAAAGGGCCGGCATCTCTTCTTTTCTCCTAATATAACAAAAATGCACATCTCTTTTCTATTATTTTCAGGGTCTGAGGTATCCCTCTAGAGAATTAGTTTCATCATTTACTTCCACCTAATCAGGTTAAATTTGCTTTTATCTCTTTGAAAGCAAAAGGAGATGGTGGCTCTTTTCTAAGAGGATGATTTTACACTCGAGTTTATGAGGATGTAATCCACTCTCTTCTGCCAACAGTTCTAGAAAAAAAATAAGAGGAATGGTTGACTAGTAATGTTCAAATAATTATTTTCATAAGCTCCACATTACACCAGATGTGCTCAGTAAAGCAGGCAGCAGAAAGAGGCTCAGGTCTGTGTTGTAATGCACATATGTCTACGCATGTACTTGGAGTTTGCAGGGGATGGGAGAGATGTGTTTCCATAGAGTGGAATACAGAAGATGCAGGAGGCAGTGGAAACAAATTAGAGTGTTCAGAAGAGTGAAGGAGAAGCAAGAGACAGAAGGAAACTGGGCTCCTCCTTCCAACTGCTTTGCACAGCTTTTATTCAACAAAGGAGTTGTAAATTTAGCTTAACCAGCCACTATGCTCTGGCTGCTTTGCACTACTCCAGAGTAGCATAAAACAGCCACAGCATATTAATGAACCTGGCCATAAAAGCTTGCATAAAATGAAACATGGATGTGTCTGTGATTCTTGGAATGATTAGAAATAGCTCATGATAATATTATCTTTTAGCAGTCATATGTTTGATTTTAATTTAAGAAGGGGAGCAAATTCAAAAGAAATACGTGGCCATAAGGCAGAATTAAGGATGAATTATATCCATGATTTAATTTAAAATACATTTGTATTTATCCCAAAATATAATTCTAAACAAAGTTAAAAATCAAAATCATGCTTAAATTACATGTGTTAAAATGTAAAAATGGAAAAAAACCAAAGGTGTGCAGAAAATCTCCATCCTGTCTTGCAGTTCTTAGTGCTTGTTTTAGGAGAAAATAAATA
The DNA here is from genome assembly GCA_013397975.1 of Machaerirhynchus nigripectus. Classification (NCBI taxonomy): domain Eukaryota; kingdom Metazoa; phylum Chordata; class Aves; order Passeriformes; family Dicruridae; genus Machaerirhynchus; species Machaerirhynchus nigripectus. The sequence goes on from VZRQ01004617.1 coordinate 5,188,829, forward strand.
TGTTTAAAACTGTCTGTATTCTAGTCTGTGCTCAAAAATATTAACAAAAATATTCATTGTCATCTTATGGCCATACAGGTCATAGTTAAGTTCATTTGAAACATTTTATTGATGTATACCCTTTGTTTTTTTCCATAGTTTTGCATTTCCAGATCTGACGACATTTGATTTTGACATTTCAAATGAAAAACTTTGTACTTTTGAGGTTTTCATATACATTGTCCTTGTTAACTCTGTTTCAGCATAGGTACTGACTGTAATTTTTCTTTACTATTTACATTAGAATTTAATACATAAACTCTAAGAACACGATATTGCTATATTTGCCTTATGGTTTTTTTAATAGAAGTATACACAGCATGTATTTTTATTTATTAATTTAATTTTCCTGTAAATTTTACTTTTAAAACTTTTTGTTCACTAAGGAATTTGAGATAACTTTAAGAAGTTTCATGTATCCTGTTGGTATTGAATTTCATGGCCTTAAGTATGTGTGTCTGAAAAACAAAAATTCTTTGTTTTAGCTCAAATCACTAGTCTTCCACTTTCATTAAATGTCCATTTGTTTATGTATTGCATGTGTAGATGAAACCCACATTCTTGCCTATCCACATTTATTATTTTAAATACATTTGTATGATCTGTGTCATGTCCTTTCCTATTTTTCTTCTCTCAAAATACAATATTTCTGGTCTTTTTCAATCTCTCTTCATTTAGAAATGTATCCAGTTGCCAGATCACTTTAATTGTTCATTGCTGAAGCTTGGATACTTTCTGGAAATGAGCTAAATACACCACATGAGGGCGAACCATCGATTTATATTATTTTGAGTATTACTATGGCTGTCTTTGGCATCACTGCTCTGCAATGTTGTATAACTCTCTGAGTAGAAACCTTGGTTTCTGATAAACATAACAAAAGAACATAGAAGACAAAAATCAACATTTTTTCCTAGCTGTACCTAACTATTTAAAGTGAATCATGGTACAATGCTGTATTGTGATGTTTAATGAATTCCACCAAGAGGAGTGTTTGAGTATAAAGTTCTTTAACAATGATTCTTAATACCCATAACTTAATGCTGTTAATTTTTTATGACTGTAATGTCCAGAGGCTGCTGCTGAGGCTATAATACTAGATGAGGTCTAAAAACTATGATAAGACTTAGGTTTCGGATTCAAGTGTTTGATAACGTTTGATATCTCTTCAAAGAGATAAAAGCAGAAAAGTATGGGAGGGGTTAAAAAACCCCGAGTTAGTTACTCAGCCCCATTAGTCAATAAAAGAACTAGAAGTAGATTCCAGTAACATCTTCAGAACTTTAATCTCTTGTGTTATCAGTGAACTCTATTCACAATAGCCTCAGACTAGCCAAATGCCATGGTTATCCTTACTAATGGAAATTAATTATTTATTTCTCAATATATATTCGTTTGTAATAACTGCTAAGGGTTATCTCAACTATAGTTATTTCTCTTGTGTATTTGTTGACAGAAAAACATTCAGCATTTCACTGTGTGTAGAGGAAGGTAGAATCTGAGTCATGTATGACAGGCAGAAGATGATTTACCCAAATGGAGGTGGACGTTATTGAGACTGCTGGTTGTCCACAGTCCTTCTGCATTTTCAAGGGCAATGCATTTAGGAAGAAAAATATGGCTGAACAGAACACAGTTGTGGAATCTCTAGGAAATCTAAACAGTGGTTTGTGTATGGATTTATATAGTTTGCTTTCAGACACCCATAGTGTTCTGCAGTTATAAGTTACTGTTTCAATCAGTTTTTAATTTCTGACCTTGTCACTTCTACCAGGTGTCATTAAAAGATGTGCATTTCAACCAGAGATTTTTGCCCTTCTGCCATAGAAAATGTTTTAGGAAAATTCAAATAAAGATGTACCAAACAGCCAGAGAAAGATAACTTAGGATTGCCTGAGCAGTTTCTTTTGAAGAAGTTTGAAGAAGGTAGAAGTTTGCTTGGAACAATTTTTAAATCTGCATTGAGTATAAGCTTCATATGTGAACATTCAATAGTCCTGATGATTTGTGACTTTAGAAGATTGTTTTTGAATGTGGTAAGGAAGGTTTTGTAACAATGGTAAATTTTCATGCTTTTTTTTTCCTTGACAAATGTGTTGAGCATTGAGTCCTTAGGAAAAGGAGAAGCAGAGTTAAAAGCGTTTGAAACAGTGGTATAAACAGCTTTTCAGCATTTTGTTCTACTTCAAAGTTCATCATAAAACTAAAACTGGCAACAGTGTTTATAACCTGCAACCTCTTGTTCTTCCTACTTCTTTATTTTTATTTGGAAAATCTAACTTCTTCTGACTGAAATACCCTAAATTTTCAACTTTACTGTACCAGGATTTTTAAAACTGTATGTGGTGCTCCTTTAATTCACTGGAACTACAAAAGTGAAGCCGTTCATTACAGAAATTAATTAGTGTTGGCTTACTTTTCTGCAGATGCACAGTTTCTTTTATTGACATGGCAGTGTAGGGGGTGGAGGAGAAAGGATAATAAAATATGGCATGTGTCAGGTTTATGTGCTTCAGGTTAAAAAGTATTTGATTAAAACCCCAAGCCATACATGGTCTGTAGTTTCAAAGTACTGGAAAGTATCTGAACTCTTTTCCAATATAACCACTTTCTAATTTTTGTTAAGCCAGAAAGATGAAAGAATTAAGGTATATGGATAAAGAATTGCCATATTGTCAATTCTTTGATGGAAAATTTGAGAAATATCACCAAAAACATCCTGTAAGAAATTGAACAGCAACAAGAGTGAAGAAGGTACTTTTATCCTGGAAGTCAAAATATCTTTGGTCTTTACATGGAGATAAATTTCAGGTCAGAATTAAAAGTCCTACTGCAAAACTGAGTGATTGTATAGATGTCCAGTCCCAATTTAAATTTTGTTGCTTTATAATAACTTTTGAGAACTACACTGCAGCCTGTAAAAAATATCCACATGTTCTCTGCTGGAACAGCTCCAGACTGTAACAGAACCACTAGATTGCACCCTGGTGCTTTATGTATTGTTTAATTGTTTTCCTTTGGTGGATATTTTTATTAAAAGCCCATTATCCAGAATCAGACAGAAGTGTTGTTTCAAGAACAGCAGAAACAGAGCTACATAGTTCTTATTCATGCTTTCTTTAGCTAGCTTAGTTAATGAGACCTCCACTATTCTTCTTTTAATACTTAGAGAAGAAAAAGGAATGGGAGGTTTTTTGGTTTTGGTTTTTTTTTTGCTGGTTTTTTTTTTTTTGTTGTTGCTTTCAAATATAAGCAGGATTGCAAAGAAGTATTGTGAGGTTCTGGTGTGCTCAAACACCTGTGTCTCAGTGTTAGTTTGTGTGGGTACCTCCAGGGCATGTCTGTGCTTATAGATGTTCTCATGCCTTTGCAGAAATAATTCCTTGGAGATATTTTTTTTTATCCTAATCATTTCGCGTGCCTGTGCTACACTTTGCCTATACAATAGTTGCATGAAAGGAATAAGCATTTTTCATAGAAAAAATATTCTAGAAAATAAAACTTCAGTAATTCTGAAGAAAAATAGAAAAATCTGGCAAGAGTCAGATTTTAAAGTCGTGACTTATGTTGAATAGCAGTGTGCTCAATGCTGCAAGATCTTTTGAGAATTCTTGTTACTGGATATTGTTGGAGCCCTAACTCCAAGTATTTAATTACTTTTTCAAGTCAGCCTTTAGTCCTGTGGAGAGATGTTTGAAACTATGAAAACATAAATGTCTCAAAAATAGATGTCTAATGAATAAGTTCAGGGAGGTCTATGACTCATCATTAAGTGGTATTAGCAGTACTACTTGGGCCATCAGTAATCCCATTAAATCAGTGCAGCTTCTTGGATAGTAAGTCGTTACCCAGTGTGAGGGAATCCGTCAGACTTCAAACTCTGAGACATTAATTTTACAGGCAGTATAAGAAAAATGTTCAGTTGTAGAGTGACTTACCATTGTGTGTATTTTTTTTCAGACAAAGTGGGGTCTTTGTCCTGTGATCACATATACCAGGGTTAGGATTTAGAAGCAAATTGATCATTTGTGTCATTAGTTGATGCAGGTCTCGGTTGTGCACAACACCATAATTCATAGCTAAGATACAGAGTTTTTACTTATACAAAATAGTAGCTTCTTGCAAAAATCATCATTAAAAGAGTTTGTGCAATCAGAGGCTTTTTACCGAGTAAATGTGGCAGGATTTTATCTTATGTACTGTGACGACATTTAGCCTAACTAAGCAGTCAAATATTTAAGATTATATACAATCAGTTTCATGAGTTGTTATGCCTTGAAACAAAGTAAGCTTTTGAAGGATCTTATTAGCTGATTCATATGCTTACCTACCACAAGCCTTCCAGTGATATTTATATCAGCTGTTAAAATAAAGTTACCAAAATTTTTAATTTATTAAAAAATAATGGAAAATGAAAGCAAATTAATTACAGCATAGGAGAAGCCAGGTTGAAAATAGCTATGTCTGGGATGCATTTCTCCTGTGTCATGCATATAGAAGTGTACATGCTTATCAGAAGATAGAAGGTGGAGGGCTGAAGGGAAGATGCAGCTTACTTGGTTCTTCTTCTCCCTGTCAGTAAATTGACTGGATTCTGGTGCTGTGTCCCTCCTGTGCAGGGAGTGCATTACTGAGGTAGAGATGACTAAAGACAGCACTTCCAGTAAGCAGCAACTGTCCGTGGTTATGACATGTGATTTTCTTCTACACTGGAACAAAACCAAAACTATTGAAATTTTCCAAGAAAACAACTAAGTGTTTGTGTTTCAAACCGTTTCATGATAGTGTTCATGTCTAACCCCGTGGTGAGGACATCACTCTAGGAAGCTAGAAAACTTAAGTGAAAAATCCCAACCCTTTGGGATTGGATTTGGCCTTAAATTGTACCAGGGGAGGTTCACATTAGAGATTAAGGGGAAAAATCACTTAATGAGTGGTTTGGCATTGGAATAAGTTTCCCAGGGAGGTGGTAGAGTCACTGTGTCTGGAAGTGTTCGAGAGGTGTCCAGATGTGGCACATGGGGATATGGTTTATGGGGGATTGTGGTGATGTGGGGGTGACAGTTGGACAAACTGGCCTTGAAGGTCTCTTCCAACCTGATGATTCTGTGATACGTGAAAGAGTGAAGGCAGTTTCCTGTCCCCCATTCCTGCAAATCGGGGGATTGAACCTGACCTCATCACATCTGAAATTAATGCCTTTGCTGTCAGATTATTGGGAATGTTTGGGGTTTTGTTTTTTCCTCATGCTTAAAAGAAGTCTCCCTCTGAAATATATCAAGGAGGTGCAAATATACAAAAAGATTGTGTTTTAGTAAAAGAGTACATTTGTTGAAAAAGTTAGTGTTCTAGTTCTGGATTGTTAGGCTATCAGGAGAGTGGGGGCTAATTACCACCCTATCCAGTCTAACCATCCTACTTCTTCAATCACGATGCTTACAGATTAAGAACGTATTGCTAAGAATAGATTGTTAAACCTCACCAAGTGCTTCAATTCCTGTCACAGGGATTTCTTGTTCCTCATGCTTCATTAACATATGCTTCACTTTCTGTGTGATGGATTCTCTATGGAAACTGATTCCCTCTGAATATGAAAATGACAATTTATTAGCTAATTGTTTGCCTCATTTTTTTTCAACAACAAAGAAGAATCTCAAAAAGTTGCCCATCATTTTCAGTGTAATTCTTGTTATAAACTGCAGACAGCAAAAGAAATGCAGAGTTTGTAATAGCTTGAAGACCCTTTAATTTCCAAACTAATCAAGAATGCAGTGATTTTGTTCTCATTCTGCACCATCAAATGGGCCACTCCTAAGTATTACCTGCCCCTGAAACTAAAACCATGACAGAGATGAGTGTTCTTCAGTTAGTTTTTATTTGCTCTGTGTGAAGTTCAGTCATTGGCCACTATGTAAAAACTTGCTGAACAAACCCAGAATTCTTTATGCTGTCTTTTGTGGTCCTGCAAAGCGTATTTTGTATTGGAAGCACTTGGACTGTAGTAGATTGGAAAGATGCAAAGATTGGAAATACATTTCCAATAGTACCAAGCACTGTAAATGATTTTCCAAGATTGCTAATACTCCTTGCTCCTCTCTTCCACCCTTCCTCCCACTTTCATATTTCTCTCTTGGAGTCATAATTTGATCATTCATCAAGTTCTCTATAGCATCTGTAACGTCCCTTTTCTTCCCACAGTTCTGTGATATACCTCTGATCACAAAGTTGCTCCTAATTGTTTTTCTCAGATGCTCAAAATCATCTGAGTTTTCTCAAAACTCTTTTGCTTGTTACCAGACCCTCATGCTCTGTAATCTACTGATCTACCTGGGACACAAGCTTTTTTCTTCCCTTATTTATCTGTTTAACCTCTCATTCCCCTCACAAGAGGCTCTTGTCCCTTTTAATGGAATCATGATTCATTGTAAAGAAAAAGTACTGCTAGCTCTCCATCTTCCTCTTTCCTTTCTCCCTCTCTATTCCCAAGACCATTGAAGGTACATATTGCTGTTAGTCCTGTGATTCCAGACCTCCTCAAAAAAAGCATCTCTGTCTTCCTCTGAAACCATTAACATAAATCCCTCCTAGCCAAAGCTCAGAGTCTATATTTTACCCTCATTTTTCCTAGCCTGTGTGTCATCCACTTTTATTTATCCTGATGGTCTTTTTCTTGAAAATTCATCTTTCCCTGACTTCCGTGTTTGATAGTCCCTGGCCTCCACCCGGACTTGAACACAGAACATCTCCTTTAACTCGTCTTTTGGAAGAATCAACATTTTCCTCCTTAATCTTTCTTCAGGGATTCCATGACATTCTGCTTTTGTTCTTGGTATGTTCTCCTACTTTGTGGTTTTCTGCAAGGCAGTTTGTCCACAATAGATACTGAATTATTGTTTGTCAACCAATAGCTTCTCCATTCTAGGTATGTCTCCTCTGTACATCATGAAATTTTATAGTAACTTTATTATATACTAATTGAGGTAATACGAATTTAGTTGAAGCTCAACTTTACCAAACTTTTATCCCCAAGCCATTACTACTGCCACTCTCTATAGGCAAAACCATTTTTCTGCCTGTCACTCAGGCAAGTTCTTGTGTAACCTTTGACCTTCTCTGTTGGAAGTCACAACACAGCAATGTCTAAATTTTGCAAATTCTTTCTGTAGCATGTCTTTGAAATACAGAATATATTACCATTCCAACCACCTAAAAGGATTTTTAAGTTTCAGCCATTTTGTTTATTATTGCAATGTCATTCTCAGAATGCTCATATGAATTCCATTTCCCATATGATACCAGGTACGGCTTTTCTGATTTTTTGTGTGATAAAGTTCATACTTGTAGGGTATTCTCATAAACAGCTACAAGACTGGTTCATTAGCTTCCTTGAAATATTTTATTACATTTCTATTTTGCTATATTGCCCCACACAAAACTGGACAATTAAATTCCTGTACTGCTAAGATTGCTTTTACTTTTCTGGCATGTACATCTTCTGCCTGTAGTTCCCCAAGTCTCCATAGAGTGCAGAGACACGAGCCATCTTTTTATTCATTCTGTGCAGTGTTTTATGCAATTGGTTTTGGTTCATGACAGTACCTCCGATGCATTGTACTAATATAAATGTGTTGGTTGTTGTTGTTAAGAATAATAGTAAGATGAAAGGAGTTAAGAGGTTAGTTTGGGAGATGTAAGTCGTTCCTCTCCCCATCACGTTGCCTGAGAGATACACACCCTCAGTACTGGTGACAGTGGCAGTATGTGAGGCACGGGATGAGGTGGAGCACTGTGTAGTACCAGTGCCAGAACCAGGCTAGAATCGCGTTCTCTGATCTCATGCAAAAGGCAGTGTCTTCCCAGGGTTTGAGAAAGGGAGATGGAGGGATTAAGTTCTCTAGCCCAGATGTCTTTCATGCAAATTTTAACTACTAGAATTTATTTGAGACATGGTGACAGGGATCTGTATTCTGGAGCTGTTCTTCAGTTCCAAAAGTAAGCTACTGGTAGGATTCAGTCCTTCCCAAACAGGCTTTTGAAGTGCTATCCTGCCTCTCTGAAGAGTCATCCATCTCAGAAGCACAGATATCTCTCAGCATCACATCTGCAGCATCTATGATCTCATGAAACCCATGGTCATACATATCTTGTTGACATCTGAGGAAACATGATGATTATCAACAAAATGTAGGGCCTGTTGTACACTGTATTGGTTCAAACACAGTGAGTTTATTAAGGCGTAATTACATAAGAAACAGTATACACGTTGTGCAAGCTTGTAGAATGTCGCTTGCAGAAGTTAGGCAAGATATAAGAGTTTCCTAAGTTTCTGTTGTAGTTTTATTTCCAGCAGTATTCTTTGACAAACTAAATAAATTACTGCATGTATTGGACCTCTGAGGCTTGGGGCAAAGAATGGAAAAATTATTTACAAAAGCTTGAAAATATTTAATCACTAGAGGCAGGGGGCAACTGTGTTTTAATTAGCGGTTCCTCAGGCCATTGGCTGGCTGGAGGCTTTCTCAAACAACCACACAAATGCACTGAATAGCTGTTTGCCAGCCTTAGGGTCAGGCCTGAGATGAAACAGATAAGATAATTGGCTCTAATGAAATCCAGAAGGCCTTGGCTTTCTTGTTTGAGCTTGGATTTGAAAAGTGCGTGTGGAAGTGAGGCTTAATTCAAACCAGTCCTGAGCTAGGCCCGTTTTTCAGTGACTTTGATATTGTTTGAAGTTCTGAAAGTGTTCGCCACACCACTAGCCTGCTGGGCTGGGCCTCCCCGGTCACCTTAATTACTGAGCTTTATTGCTGACTTTACTACACAGGAAAGGAGCCATTATATGTTCCATCAACATCAGCTCTCCTCAGATTGGAGGAAAGGGCAGGGTGAAAGGCCACTGTAGGAAGGCAAAAACTTCACTTTGAGGTAGTCAGATCATTTACCCGTGTTGAATTTCACTGTGCTATGTGTGTACATTCCTCACAACACAGAAGCCCAATTTCCATTTTTTTTAGCAAGTGATTACTTTTCAAAACATTTTGTTTGTGTCTGATTAGCAGAAGGGTACATTTATTCTTAGAGGTGGAAAGAAAGCAAATTGTAACAAACGCCTAATTAATCATCACAGGGGAAAGAAATCTAGTTAAAAACTGTAATAAAGAGAAATTGTTCTTAATGCTTCTTTGAAGTGGGAATAAGTGAGGAAACCCCTATGGTGTGTTTGCAGACCTGACACCCTACAGAACGGACTCCTTACAGCCAGCCTGATATCTTCAGGGTAGCTTGTAACGGGCTCTCCAAGAACAGAAAAGCGCCTGTGAAGTACTGTTAGGGCAAGCAACAATTGAGGTATTTTAGCAATGTTAGTTCTGAATTATTCTCTTCAGGATAATTGCTTTCAGAATTTGGTCCTGATCTCTGTAGCTGCTCCAGCTGGTGGTGCTGCTGGAAAAAGAAGAAGCTGAACTTCTGTGCATGAACTGGTTTTCAGATCTAGACACTATAGCAGGAGAGGTGTCTCTCAGGCTTCAAGATGCATAGTCTGGGGCCACTGAGGTCCCTGGGAAGACTGCTGTCAGGAAACCTGGGACAGATCTTGCAACTGCTTAAATGAATATATTTACATATTAACTCATTAATAAGTCAATTAGGCTACTAGCCAGAGTAAAGTTACACATGTGCATTCATGTTTGCAGGATTGGGCCTCCTGAGACTAATGAAAGCCTATAATGTTGGCGATTTGTGCCAGATTCCATATTACCAACACTAGCACTTAATAAAAGAAATATTGATGAAAATTAGTTTCTAGTGGGACTGTAGTTCAGATCAAGATAAGAAGCATTTTTTTTCAATGAGCTCAGGAGGCAAATTAAGCAGGACAGAAGAATCAGTCCTGTTAATGTCTACTTTGTTAGATTTTATTTTGGATTTTTGTTTGGACATTTTTTGTGAAATTTTGCTTGGTTTTGTGTTTATTTTCATGGAAATAGTGTTTCTGTTTTTCTTAAATCTTGAAAATGTCTGGGATTCCTTCATAAAAATTAGAATCATACATTCCACAGAGTATTGAGCCCTTTCCTTAAGGAACACTGTTTCATAAAGAAGGCTCCTGTGGATCGAGATAATTCCACCTTGTGTTCTTTTATAAATAATATAAATATATTATTTAGATTTAGGAATATATTTATAAATTATATAAGTACCTAATATTTGTTAAAACACAAATTTGATGTATGTGTAGCTGAAAATTTTTTTACACAAAGAACTCATATTTAAGAAACCTGAAGGCTTCTTGTTTTTCTTTTCTTTCATATGACCTGTCACTTTAACATGGTTTATGTTAGTAGAATGGCAAATTGGTTATGTGCTTTAAAGAGAAGCAGCAGGTTTTAATATTTTTATCATCATTTTGTGAAATTTTAACCTGTTAAACTCATAGCCAGCATCACAGGGAGCTGGTTATATCTTGATGTGTATTTTATTAGCACTAATGAATCTCTCTCTGAGCTGAGAAAATAACTTCTCAAATCATCATAATTCATCACAATTATTGGAAAGCAATAATTTCCCTTCTAATACAAAAGGTTGTTTTGTGAGAAAACAGTGGTGCAAGTATCATAGTGGGAGAATATGAGGGTTCTTACAAGCAGTATTTCCAGATGGGCAGGCATTCTGATCTTTATTAAACGTAAGCTTTTGTTTGCTCTCATTTTTTATAATGAAAAAGACAAGACACAAATGTCCTTTTTGATACCATGCTTCCTAAGAGGTAGTTTGGACTATTAATCATAGCCCATCATTATAAATCATGATCCTTGTCTGACTGTACTCTCAGCTGCATTCACATTTTAGAGAGGCTAATGTGATTGAGAGGAGCCTATATGATGGTATAATAATATTATAGTGTATTGGAAAAGATACTTTGACTGGCAGAAGTGAGATTAGGTGATCAGTTAGTGATTTAGTGGATACTTTGCACATATGCCTAATGGTCTTTTCAACAGAAGAAATAAAATTATAAAATCTACTGGTGATTTAATTTGAAAATCTACTGGTGATTTAATTTGACCTTTGCACATCTGCCTACAAACTATAAAGTTAAGCTTACATGGATGGTGTAAATCAAGCAGGAGATAGTGACTGAGGAAGCATTTTATTGCAGGAAAAAAATCCCCAGATGCTTAAATCACTTATTTCCAAGGTTTCCAACAATGTTTTTAAGGTAGTACAATGCTTATTAGTAAAAAGGGCCTTTTTTCCTTATGTGGAGAACTGGGAACTATACAGTGTCATAATTTCCACCTTGCAATTGCTACAATTGCCTCTAAATCTACAATTTAATAAAAGAAAGTCCAACAAAAATATTTATAAAGTAGCCATTATCTGGTGTAATGGTGTTGTGTTGTGTATTTTTAACACTCTATAGACCACACAGGAAATCACTGGCTGAGGAAAGAGTGAATGTTGAGTTTCATTACTTTCACTAATTCTCTGACTTTGCTGCATCTTTAAAATGACAGATCTTAAAAAAATGACTGTTAGATGTCATCCTTGTATTTACCCATCTGCTCTCCTGTAAATGTTTTCAGATAGAAAATCCATCTGCTTTCCTTCTAAGATTTAAAAGTAGATTTTGATTCTGCTTTTCATTATTCTTCCTTTGTATCATTTTAGAATGTGTAAAGAAGAGGTAAATTGAACCACTTGGGTTCAGTAAGTCACTTTTAGATGCAACGACCACGACATACATTTTGGCAGGACTATGTTCTGTTGTTCATTACCTGGTTTTTTACACTCTTTGATAACAAGAGGGTAACTTGAAGATAAATGCCAGAAAGAACATTTAATTGGATGCTGGCTGCTTTAACTGCTTATATAATTATAGATGGCTTTCAGACATCTTTTACCCTGGTAAAGAATAGAGAAAGAGTTAATAAGGACATTACCTACCTAAGGTATGTACATGTGGCTCTTTGGCTGTGCCTTTTCATTGCCGTACTCAGTAACAACAGTAGGAATAATTCACTGCAGAGAACTTTCACAGAGGATGCCATAGATACATCATTCTTTTGACTAAGGAATTCAACTGGGATACATTTCTCATACTGTGGCATATGCTTTATTCTCATAGATTACTTTTGTGTGATGTGGGAGATCAAAGGATTGTACTCCTATTTCCATGGCTACAATAAACTGTAAAAGAACAAAAGGTAATACTGGTGAATATCGCATAAAACCAATGGGAACTAATATGATTTGGAGAAAAGGACAATTAGAGGAAAAATGAGGACAGCATGCTTCTTTATTGTTCTTGGTTATAGTGTGAAGTCTTGCACCTGCTGTTAACAAGGTCACATTTAGGATTAAGAAAAGCAGAGTGCTTTTAGTTGCATATTTTCTCCTAATAGCTCTGTTTCCTTAATTTAATTCATATGTACAGTATTCCGAAATAAGTACACTGCTTGATAGTGCTGTAATAAAACACAGGAAAATACACACAAATTCAATTTTCTTTAAAAATTTAAAAGACTTCCCATTGTATTCTATTTATTATTGTGCTCAAAATATTTTTGTCCGAAGTGAAATTCAGTTCTAACTATAACATGAAGCATTATTTTCTATTTGTAGCCAATCCTATCCTAGATGTCTTAAAAAATGAACTAACAATTTACAAAACTTAAACTGAAAAACACATATATTTTTATCTAATGGAATCTATTGTGTAACAACAATTTCTGACATATTAGGTTGTGTAAAGATTGTGGAATTAACAAATTGCTAAGTCCTGTATTGCCCATGCTACTTGTGAATACTGTTATTCTTAGTAAACTCTAGATAATTATTGTTATAAGTTAGTAAAATAGTATTAGCTGCCCAAATCAGACTACGACTTTTGCACTGAAAAAGTAGCAGTGTACAAGCTGTTGAGAGGAAACAGAAGGTTCAGCCTGCTGTGTAGAAATAATTTACATTAGTACCCTAAAGGAAAATGTGGAATGCAGCCATACATTTTCAGATCTTATTTCAAAAATTTGATTATACAGATGTGATTCACTTCCCTATGTCCTTTCTGCTCTGAACATGAAGAGAGATTACTTTGTATTTGAAAAAAGAAGCTTGAGTTCCTCTGCTCTCTACCCAGGACAACTTCTCTGCCCCAGTACCCTAAGACTGGATGGAGAATAGTGTTAATAGAAGGCTTCCTAGAATGGTTTGTCTGTGGGAGCCTTTAGCTTGAATGACTGAATAATATTGAAGAAATTGTGATTTTTGGCTTCTCATTGCACACTGGGTTATGGCTAAAAGCTACTATGTAAACAGAGAGAAATTCAGGATGAAATTCAGAAAGCCAACTGCATCCCTGCAATGTAGGCATCTGCATGTCAGCAAGGTGTCTGCTTTCCCACTGTGCAGCTCCGGGTGATACAGCTCAGTTGGGTCAGCCCAACTGAGACAGCTGTGTGGCTCACCCTTAACCAGGGGTATACATTGGTTGTCTGAATAACTTCCTAGATTTCACTGTCTCTGCTGACTAGGACCTTGATTCAGTTCTCAAGACCTTTACAAGTCATGCCACAGGAGATGCACTGGAGGAGCTAAGGTTTACTGCTGTGGCTGACAGCTATAGCAGAGGATCTCTGGGAGATTGTGCCATTTTGAAGAGTCAGCAGGTAGCCAGGAAGGGTTTCCCAAATTCCCAAAAGCCACTAGATATCTTCGTGTAGGTAACTGAACTGAATCGTTTGCCTCCATGCAACACAATGGGAGTTTTGACCCTCAGCTCTCATAAAGACTCCTACAGTATGTTGTTAGCTGTCAGCAGCTGGATTTGGATGCTGTTCCTGGTTAAATGTATCTCTATTCTAGTTAATATTTATTTACATACTTGAGGGAAAATTCAGTTAGTCACAGTTTCATCCATATATGGTTAGGGGTATCCTAAGCCGTTGTTTCAGAGCATGCTTATACTTCTATACCTGCAAAGAAAGTGTAAACATGTCCAATCCAGCTTTAAGCTACCTGTGCAATGTCTGAAGAGTTCTCATGAACTACCCATGCTAATTTATTTTGTCTTTACTGAACAGTGTCAAAACATAAGCACACACACTGTAAGTAGTTTATGTCTGTCCCCAAACTAATCTTTGAGACTGGAAGAAGCTTTGTAGAGGCTAATATACTGTGCTGACATAAATTACCTTTTCTTAGCAGTATATAATAGCCTGTACAAAACCAAATCCCTCTGAAAAAAGTTTTTCAGTATCCACAGTGACTCATTTTGAACCTACACATCTTTGCATCTAGCTGCAATATGCATTATAGCTATATCCCTAGGCAAGGTCTCTCCTTCAGTTTATTGTTGAATTGGGAGGTTCACCACTTCAGTTGCACACTTTTTGTTACATCCTTGTATTGCACCTTCTGTAGACAGAATTGTTGGCTGCACTTAGACCAAAATACATGAGAACAAGAACCTGGGATGTGACTGTGTTTTATTCAGCTTGTACTATATACTTCTGAAGGGACTGCCTCCCATCAGAGACCCTTTCCAGAAATTTGGAGCTGGTAGTATTTATGAGAGTTCAGAGCAGTTGAAACACTGGCTAGAGATCTTTTAAATGGCTAAATTTCAACACACTCCCTAAGGAGCTGGGATGGAGATCATTTCAGACCTGTCAAAGGAAATCATGCCTTAATTGTACTTCATTGTACTATAAAAAATGAGACCTCTCCACTAGATTTAAGAGCCTGTGGTATTGTGATCTGTATGAAATCTTCAGGGAACTCATCTGGGACCTTACAGTGTGTGTGAAATAAGTTTGTGTCACTAACAAAGGTAGAAATAGCCACATAAATGTGATGGTTTCTGAAACTGATCTTTTCTAAAAGTATCTCCAACTTGACAGGGAGCATCTTTTCAGTATGATTTATTTTGTAATATAGTACACTCCAGTGGCTGCCTTCCAAAAATGCTGTCTTGAGTATCTATTTATGAACAGAGCAGCCCCAAATCACTCAGCTTCATGACTCCAGCATTTCACTGAAAGATAAGCACTGCTTTGGCCATGGCACAGATGCCAGCTTTTAGAACAGAGTGTCTCCGAAAGCATGAAGGACAAGTTATATCTTTCAGTAGCAGCTCTTACTGTGACAGAGGTCCACATTAAGCATCTCAGTTTTAAACGTTGTAGGCTTCAAAACCAAGTTTGATATGTCATGGAGTGTGAAATGACGTGGAATAACACTGCTACTTTTATTTGTTAAAATTAAAATCAGCCAGATTCTGTCAGAGGGATGGTCCTTTCTCCAGTCTCCGATTCAAACCTTTTCACTATCATAGGGAAAAGATAGAGACTGTATAATTTAGGCAACATGCACGCTACATCTCTAAACCTCATTTCTAACCTCTGGGAAGTTGTAGAAGCCTCTGGAGTTTCCAGAACTTTCCTCCACAGCAGGGCACTGATTTGCAGTGAGTTTTCTCTTCCACTCACACTTGGAGGAGCAAGAGTGTTACTGTTTGTCCCTGCTTGGGGGAGTGCTTGAAAATACTCCCTTGGACGATGTGAGGAGAAAAGCAGAGTTTGAGGAATGAAAATTTTTACTGATGCAGTTCTCTGCTGACACAAGGGCAGAGGTGGTAAGATAAACAGGGTTTTCCTACTTCAGGGATGTTTACTTGGAGAACGTGCCTTTTACTGTAACTGGAACCTGTCCCAAGGGAAAAGGACATAGCATAGGGGACTTCACTAGAGCTGGTAGTTCAGTTAAGTGTCCAGCCAGTGTTCCCAAACCTGAGACATAGAAATGTGCAAGTAATTCTGTGAATTATGCTGAATGCACGCTTTAAATAATGGACCTGATGCTGAGGTGATGGTCTTGTCTAAGTGTCTTTGGCATTGCATCTCCAGATGGGTCACAGAGATAGCAAGGTAAAATGCACAAATGTGAGAAATTATAAAGGCCCAGGAAGTGAGACCATATGCTCACTTCTAGAAGATCAGGAACTTGCTGTCCTTTTATGGACATTTGTGGAGAATTTTTCTTTATTAAGAAGGAAAACAAATACCTGCAAGCTAAAAGTTTCTGACTGAATTCAGTTTAAGGATTATTGATTATTTCTGATCATCAGCGACTAGATTTCTGCTTTAGAACGAGGAGTTGTGACATTCATGTTGTCACAAAGATAGCTGTAGGGTATTAAGCCCCCATGTTAAGCCATTTTCAGTGATGGAATAATGTATATATTTGGCTCGAGATTCTTAAAGGTTTTAAATGCATGTCTAACTGTTTTTTTCATGAGTGTTCTTCAAAAGATACAGTAACATGCAAAAATAAAATATTTGCAGTTTCCCTTCGGAGATTAGTAAAGTAGGTAACATGATATTGTGCTAACCTGTGTGCAGGACGCAGGAGGAGTTGCAGGTAAGTGGGACACTAGGGAGGACACTAGGGAGTTACAGTTTTCTATGAAAAGCACAAATGGGTCCTGTAGAAATTTATGCTTCCAGGAATAACAACACAAAGTACTTTAGTCAACATTCAGAGAAGTAAAATGCTTAGGTCAGTGAAGACATCCAGGACAGCCTTAAAACTACATTAAAAGGAAAGGGATTAAAGTTTGGTCGAAAAAAGAAATTAAAGTGGTCAGCATCTCTCAGAATGAAGCGTTTGGGTCTCATACATTCTCTCCTCTTTGAGATAACTGGGAAGTAAAGGGGATAATAGAAGGCTGGACTAATAGTAATGAGCAAGCAGATGAGAGAAACCAGAATAGAAAGAGAATGTAGATGAGACAGAGTAGAAGAAAAGATGAGAGAAAACAGATGGAAGCCAAAAAGCCAATGAAGTGAGAGAGACAAGACTATAATGATTTACACAAGACATAGTGGAACTACTCTGGATAAAACACTGAAAGAAACTTATAGCTTCAGTCCAACTCTGGAATAAAAAAACCCCAACCTTTAACAGGATTTTAAATGGCTTAAGGCAGAACTTTGTGAATCTTTTCATCATGGAATTAGAAACAGAGATTCTATAACAGGATATTCTGATAGTATTGGTGACCTTGCATAGATTAGATTGAAATAAACATCAAAAAAATTTACATGTTTATATAAACCAAACTTCACATACTTTGAGGTCTATTCTTTGCTAATATATATTTCCTTTTAAAGCTGCACAGAACCTACAATTGAAGTTGTAATAAGTGTGCATGTATAACATGAATTGATAACAAGAATGCATGTAAAAAAAGTTAAACGAAAGCCAAGGCTGGAACACCATTTTTTTTTCTCAAATTAACATGGTCTAATAATAATCTTCATTCTCTCAATAGTGAATCATTATTTACATTTGTTTAGAATTGTGAGTAAAAAAATAATTCTAATTGAATTTTTTTATTTGTAGAAGGACAATGTAGGAACTGTTCAAGGGAGCACAAATCTGAAGAAACTGCTTAGCAGGATTTTGCTTCATTTGCAATTAGAAAGAGAACCAAATTGGAAGTTGCATGTGTACCCTGTAGCTGTTGAAACAGTGTTTTTCAAATCTAAATGCTCTTTAACTGTACAATATCTGCATATATTATAGAAATACTGAGTATTCTAGAATTGCAGAAGCTTCTTTAAACATTCTTAAGCTATGTTAATCAATAGTTAGCAGTCCTGCTAAAAGATCTTATATTACAAGCTAGAGTACTTCTAAGTTGTTGGTTTAGTCACAGCTTTTTTTTTCATGGTCGGACTAAGGTTCTTCTTTGGTGATTCAATGGAATTTAAAGAGAATGGAGTACCGCCAGAGGGAGATGAAAATATCAGCCTTGGCAGGATGAACTTATTTTTAAGCACTCTTTTATCTTTGATACTCCTCATCTCTATCATTGCTTTTCTTGGTGAAGAAAGAACTGCAAGGAGGTGATGGGAAAGCTGGCTTATTTTTTGTTGTAGCAAGTAAGATTTACCAGTTCTCATTCCACAGTCAAGTCTCTTCAAAGGTAACTATTTCCTTCCTGACCGGGTTTTCACTTAGACTGACAGCTTGCCAGCGTTCCCAGTGTCAGAGCACCAACTGATATTTGAGGTTGGAATTAATTTTAAAGATTTACAGTTAAAATCTCAGATTTTTTAGAATTCAAAGTATAAAATAAAATAAAGAAAGTGTTAGCAATTTACCAGTTATGACATGAGGTTTTAAATTATATTTTTGTTACTTCAGTATCTTTT
Source organism: Machaerirhynchus nigripectus (assembly GCA_013397975.1). NCBI lineage: Eukaryota > Metazoa > Chordata > Aves > Passeriformes > Dicruridae > Machaerirhynchus > Machaerirhynchus nigripectus. The sequence continues at coordinate 5,207,089 of VZRQ01004617.1, forward strand.
TAAAGCTAACTTGGGTAAATAATATAAAAAAACAAATTATGTATTTGACGCTAGAGTAAGCTCATTGAAAACTGTTTGACTGATAGTGTCCATCAAGTGTGCAGAGCTGGATAAAAATAAAGGAAAAAGACATGAATTATCCAATAAGTGAGAAGACAAAAATTAAACTTTAGATATTATTTGATTGATGTTATGAATGCAAAAAAGAAAGTGTTGAAATTAGGACTGCAGCTTGGGTGATTATATATACAGCCATTCTGTACATACCCTTGACATTATACTAACTTAGGATTCTCTTTTTTCTTCCAAAGACTGAACTATCTTACAGCAACATAGTACAAAAACCACAGATTTTAATAAGTAATTTTTTCCTTAGCTGTTCATGCTGAAAGGCTGACAAATTCTTTTTGCTTAGGTGCCAAGAGTCTTCTAACCTTTCTTGAGGGGGTCACAACTTAAAAATCTGCTGGATCACCTCCCATGTATTAGCAATGATAAAAACTTCCTCCTATTCACTGTAATTGCACAACTCCCTATGACAGGTTTGGCAATTTCATGTTGGAAGAGTTATTTTAGTGAAGAGTAGATGAGACTACTATACCAAATTTCTTAGCTGCTCTAAAATTCCATGTATGTAAACCTAGATTGGCAGCTGGAATTGAAGAACTCGCTGCCAAAAGGTTATTGTTCAGTGTTTTGAAGACTGATGGTAATCCAAAGGTAGCAGCATGAAAAGTGCTGCTTTTAACTGGTCCCTTTAACAGTCTACAAGACCTGTTGGCAATTTTAAGTAAAGAAATGACAGAAGTCTTTAATAAATTAATGGTAACTTAATTGCAGTAAGTACACTAAAGCTGACTAAAGTCAGATCCTTAGGGGAGAAATGATTGTGAAGTCCTGACAGGGTCTCTAAAATACTTGGAAAATTAATGTTTTATTAAATATGTTTTGGCCTCAGTAAGAGGTCCGGTTTTTGGACAGAGTGAAGAATTTGAATTACATGATACCTATATATTGTGTCATCCAGATATCAAACTTGGAAGATCTATTTTGTTTTATATTTAAGTGAAGTTGATTCAAATGTACATTTTACTTACATTTATTTCAATGTTTTCTGAAACTTCACAATTATTTTACTGATGTGTCCAGTCTAAGTTATTATATTATTTTGACTGTCACTCTGAGAGAGAAGTGCAACAAAAATAAATCTAGAACTGGAAATCATGCTTAGGGAAGTTTTTGTTGCTAGACCCAACACTGTAAATTGAGATGGACATTGAAAGAAGGAACTAAGTGATTCAGTTCATTCTTACATTTTCTTGAAATTGTAATCAATCTCAGTTTCCAAGACAACTGACCATATGAGGATGGACCCACCAATAATGAGAAACAGCATTCTTTTTTATTGCTGTAGCATATGGTAGAAAAAGTCTTTTTTGTTTCATGCTGTTGAGGAGACTATCCAATTTATCACTCCAAAGAGGATCCAGAAATTATTAAAGGAGGTGTGAGGACTTCAGTTTTTTAAGAGAAGGACAAGGACATACATTCATTGGGGAAAGGCAAATTCAGAAACATCAAAATGTAATTTTTAAATGCTTTTCAGTTAAATCCCAAAGTTCACCTTGATTTTTTCTCAGTCATTCTTCAGGGGTCCTGACAATGTGAAGAGTTGGTGCTAGTGATTGTACTGGCAAATGGAATAACAGTGTGTCCATATGACTCTCTCGGGGTGAGTGGAATTGCCTTTCTGCTGTAAAATGCCTGGCACAGATAAAAGGCTTCTTCTGTATACACCACTGAAAGAGTTATGATTGATCTAGGACCTCAAGACTCTACAATTCTTTTGCAGATGTCAAATAAAATCTGTTAGGAGAAACGTTGGTTCCATGAAGTCAGTGGAAGCCTAAGTAAAATACTAAATCACATTTCAATATATCTGCATTTTCACATTTCGTTTTTCAGTCTGAAATTCAAAGTGCTTTGTGTTCACTATTCCTTCCTTGCAAAAAAAAAGAAACCCCCCCCAAAAAAACAGCAACAAAAAAAACCCAAAAAAAAACCAAAAAAAAAAAACCAAAAACAAAAACAAAAACCAACCAAAAAACCCAAAAAAACCCGAAAAAAACCACAACCAAACCAATAAAATCCCAAAAAACTGGAAGTGAAACATTTATGCTGGAGTCATGTTGTTCCTGAACTCATTGGTGTTGTGTTCAGTCCTTATTTTTCAGAACTTTTTCTTTTTCCTTTTTGTCCTTTTTTCCTCATTGTGGCCATGAATGGAATATGTATCCTTTTTGTACTGTTATTACTTGAGTTTCTCTGGAGCTGATACAGTATCTTCTGATCATCTTGAGTTTTGTTTCAGATATTGTGTTCATGCAGATTCTTTTGCTATTTTTGTATTTTCTTAAACTTCTCATTTATGACATTTATTCCTTAATATTTAAAGTTCTTTCTAGATGAAAATGCTTCCCTTTGAATTTCATGTATAAAACTATTTTTTTTTTCATACTACTGAAACCAGAAAAAAATTCCCATTGTTCTCAACATATTTGGCTTTATATTTCCCCAGGCCTTAGTTCTCTCCAACCCTTTCTTTGGCTTCAGTCTTTAAGTTATAGGTGTAACCCTCTTGCAGCCCTGCCTGTTGATACTCCCTGAACAAGTCTGGTACTTTTATTTGTGAATTGAGTCCTTCCAATCACATTCAATTCAGTTGATCCCTAAGTCCTGACATCCAATTTTCTCTGTCTTCGAAGTCTATCAAATTTCCTCTGTTTTGTTGAGTACCATGAGTGTAAAGCAAGAATGGGGATAGGGTAATATCAAAGAGACAGGATTCCTCCAAGCTACACAGAGCCAACACCAGATCACATTTCTAACCAAACATTAGCTGAAACTGCACCAGAAAAAGTTGTAGTTTCTAACACCATGTGGTACCTTGGGATTTAGTGCATTAGTGAGAGTGTTCCCCCTGGTCCCACAAATATCTCCTCTCTTTCTCTCTGAGAATTTTCTGTGAGTGCAGGAGGGAAGAGGGAGGAGGAAAGGGCAGGGATTGAAAAGTGCTTTTCTGGGTTACCTTACATTATCTGTAAATATTTCTTCTAGATCCTCAATAAAATTATATCAGTATGGGTTCCATTATGGCATTCAATTTAGGTAAAGTGAGAAGACTTGAAGTTTTTGTACTGTATAAGCCTTGTTATGTGAGGGAAACTGTATTTTTGGCTCTCTTTGGAAAGAAGGCCAGCTGGTTGGTTTAAATACATGCTAGAGTAATGAGGTGGTCCAAAGTGGCCCCAGCTCCAATGACAAGGCTCTGCCAAGCATGAAGCAGACAAACATGCCTGTGTTTCTAATACAGAAGTGTTGAATGCTGTTGCTGCCTGTAGCATGAATATCCTGCCTGGAGCATCAATTAAGATCAGAGGCACTTCCTGTTGGTTAATTTGGTTTGGGTGTAAGAAAATGTCTGTATGTTCCTTGTGTACCAGTGCATGTTGTTCTTCAGCAAAAAACAGGAGGAAACGACATATGTCTGCATCTTCCCTTCAGAACATCAGAAAAATATTAGTCATATGAACAATTTTCTGAATAGCATTGCTTCAAAGGAAAAGTGACAATAGAGACTGAAATGGCAGTTGCTATCCAGAAACTTGCAAAATTTCTGTTTAATGATAAGCCAGAAAACCAGAGAGAAAATACCATTAAAAGTAGTTATATGGAAAAAATATAAGACAGAGCAAGAAAGCATCGGTAAGAGAAAATATGTAGAGACCTTTGAGAAAAAAGACAAGTACATGTACTTTGTATTCACAACCATGTTGATGAATACAGTATGTGGAAAATTATGGTTTTGCAAATGTCTATGACCTTGATAAATAATTTGATTTCAAGAAAATGTTTTTTTCTTTTCATTTAAAAGGGAAAAAAAATCCCTTCTGGGCAAAATGCACTTTTCAGAAATGTAGCAAATTTAGTGTTAAAAGGACTTTTTCCAGGGGATCTCTGTGTCTTTTATCCATTCAACCTATTGCTCCCATGAAAAAACAACCACTCCAATTCATCTCTCCGGGCATTTTAAAATCAGATTTTCCTTCTCTTCTTCCCCACATCTCACTTTTGCAAGAACTGAAAACTACTTTACACTTCTTGAGTAGTCATTTGTGGTGACATAAGCAGATTGATAACCCTGCAAACTAAGCTGTTGTATAATGAATAAATTAAATGTTAGGTAGTGTATTTTGTTCATTCCTGCTGTGTGTTGAGGTGTATGCTATACCCCCAATCTGAAAAGCTTTTCTTAAGGTTTTTCCATAAACAAGGAGTGTAGATTTTGGACCTAGAGACAAACTCATACTCTTTTAATTTATTCAAAACACCACTATTTCCTTCTTTTCCCCAATTCCACCACTCCTTTGGAATGTCAGTACAGTAGGTACTAGGCTTTCCTTTCTCTTATACTGTTCTTAGAGGAATAAGTTTAAAAATTTCAAGAACCCTAAAATACACTGAACTGTAGCATATGCTCAAAATAATGTGCTTTTTTGTAGATATAAGAAATTCCTTGGAGTCTATGTCATGCTATCATTGATTTTGCGAGTTCTATAAATGCGACATATTGAGGCAAGTTTTTATCTCTGTATTTAAGTATTTCTGATACCACAGCACTTACTTTTGTTTTCTTTTGAGCAATCTTACAACTATGTAATAAGATTACTGGAAGCAGTGAACTGTTTAAGTAGTATTATTAGTTTGTTACGTTAACATTTTAGGCCAAGTCTTTTATAATAAAATGCTGCTGAAAGAAATTACTTAGTAGAAAGGCAAAACTGATAATTACTTTGTTATAGAAAATGCTGTGGTATATTCAGCCTTGATAGGAATGTAATATGTTTTCTAAACAACTATACAAATTTTAAAACAGAAAACTTGAAGTACCCCCAGATGTGACTATTATATTTATGGCAAAGAATCTTCTGATGATTTACTTTTTTTTTCTTCCATAAAATAGAGTAATGAGCACTCAGTTGATTTCTCTGCTAGGAACATGTTACACCATGAAAGCGAAATGATATCTTAAACACTACTTGATGGTAGAATTTGGCAGTGTGTATGCATGTGCCAGTACCATTTCCCATACAAGTTACAATGACTTTAATAGAAAAATAATTAGCTTAAAATGGTGGGATTCCATATTTATAGCATTTTGCTTTCTCAGTGTTGGAGATACTATTTTAAGTTATTCTGTGTCTTATTTTAAACTCTATCTTTGCAAATTAAACCTCTACTTCCTCCTTCTCATATATCATCTTCAGCTGTGCAGCTCTTGAAAGCCACATCAATCCTTTAGCCAACAACTGGAATTTAGTAAATAAATTGTTCACAAGAATGGCATGTTACCAACCAGTTTTATTTGAGATCTGAGAAATAACTAAAAGGTAGAAAAACAATTTCTTTTCATCATGTGAGTGCTTCCACAAATAAGAGTCTAAGAAGACAGAGGAATATTTAATAGAAAATGTGGATTTTTAAACTGTTTTTCAGGGTAAAAGTGTTCTGTGTCGTGTACTTGTAATACTGCAGGTGTTATCTTGGCCTGTATTTCCATAGAAGGCTTTATATTTGCATACTTTCCCTTTATATTTGCAAACTTGCCTTTTAAGCTAACCTCTTCTTCAAACCAATACTGATTTGAGAGACGCTTAGACCCATGATTTTTGAACAAGGTTATTTACCATATACTTTAGCCAATCCCTTTACCTATTACCACTGAACTTTGAATTTCACTCAATTTGAATGTAGACATGAATGTGCATAGAACATGTGTATATGCTTTTGCCTGTGTTTCAAGAAGTTGTATAATTTTACTTGACTATGCTATTAAATTTTAAGTGAATTCTGGAAAACACAAACTAATACTTCTTCTCGTAGTTTTCCTGGTTGTTAAATTTTCCTTACTTTGGTCCTTTTTATACTAGTTCAGAGACTCTGACTGAGGCACATTATAGATCAAATGTGGAAGACTCCTTATAAGTACATTGAAACCACCTTTCTAAATAATAAAAATAGAAGGATGAGCAGATATTTTAGACAATATTTAATATACTTTCAGGCTGATTAAGATTTTGCAGTTCCAGCTGTAATAGAATTCAGGAAACTTACATGAAGGACACCGAAATATTTATTCATTTAAAAAGGAACCCACAAATAATAGCCTTAGGCTGTGAAAATGTCTTTAAAGTGAAAGAAAGAAAGAAAGAAAGAAAGAAAGAAAGAAAGAAAGAAAGAAAGAAAGAAAGAAAGAAAGAAAGAAAGAAAGAAAGAAAAGGAAAGAAAACTGTTGGTGCTTCTAAAACTTTTCATTAAGTGGCACTTAGATAGTCCTACAATTATAACATTTAAAATTGCTAACTTTATAAATGGTTTTTAAATGGGTGCATCCATGGAAGACCTCAACCCTTTAAACATTGATTAAGTTCAAAACCATGTGCAAATCCCAGTGAGTTGATCATGATTTGCAGTACTGAGGACTGACTTTGTATTGATGTGGTACCTTTTGCCCCTTGAAGAAATAAAGAAAAATATAGTTTGTAACTCCAAAAAGCAAGTAAGGTAACTGTAAAATAAAAGTAAGGACAGGAATATTGACTGTGCTTGAAAAAGAAATAGAGAAGAAATAAAATTATTTAAAAGATATAAAATGAAAATCTATAAGGGTAAAAGAAAATATATGAAAATAAAAGCTGTAAAGATAAAACTTCTATAAAATATATGTCTTAGAAACTAATGCAGACAAAATTGCCAGAATTTAGGCATGCCTTGCAGGATAAACCCAGGACAAAGCTGATGGTCAGATGATAGTTGTCAAGGAGTTTTGGGGGAATGTTCTCAAGTTTGGTCTTGATGAACTTGGGCTGACAGCAGAACTGGCACAAAGGAATGTCGTGAAAGTAAACCATAGTATTAGTCAGAGACACTATTATAAAATCAATTGATGCAGAAAAAAGTATTATCTGAGAGTTGTACAGAAATTCTATGTAGCTTTCTGTGAGAATAGACATTACTTGATACTCTGTTACATTAAAACATATGTGCAAACAACACATAAAAATAGTAGATACTGTAAGTTCCACATACCTGTGGGGCAATCTTTTAAATGCTTTCTGATCTGTTCTTATCAGGGAACATTCAACAACTTACTTTAACTTGTGTAATTTTAAGGTAGGACAACATAGTGATTGTTTGGTACAGTATTTTATTTGTAGGATGTGAAACTGAGAAACTGTAGGCAGACCCACATTCTTTCAAACAACAGCCTGGGTTTCCATTTGGTGGCTAAATCCCCACTATAATAGTACTAATGCATTGTATATATCTATATTCTTGCAAGTGGACAGTCTGGTATAACCAAACAAATAGTAGTGCTTTTATAGTTTGTTTGGTTTTTGTTCCTACTTGTTGAATTTATGGAATTTAGAGTCTTCTGCATTTTCTCTCAAGGTTTTTCAAGAGACAGCTGGGTAATTTATTCATGTCTTTTACCAGCTTTTAGTTTTAGCTGATTCATCTGTGAAGTGGGTAAAGAAATGCTTGCTTTAGAGGACTGTGCAATCAGAAACGGCTATACTGATTTATACCGGCTGAAGATATGAGCCTTTCTATTTATCAGGATTCTCGAAGTACTTCGAGATCACTGGATCAAAACACTGGAGGATTTTAGGGAACGAGCAAATAATTTATGTTACTAAGCCATTCCAACTGCAGTTTTAGAACAACGTGGATTACTTTTCTCAGTTACATAAATTATTGTCCTGGGCTGGTATTCCTGCTCGTTTCCTTTTTAAATTACCAGCACAGCAAAAGAATTGTAGCTATTTGCATAAGTTTGGCTTTCTTTGGAGATTTCCAGCTCTGTGTGGTGGTGCTTGGAGAGTCATTTCCGCGTTGGGTACTTCTCTGCAATCTCTTCTGGGAGAACAAATGTTTGGTAGCATCCTAGCCATGTGCTTTGAATGTACAAAAATAGAATGGAAGAATAAAAGAAACAGAGTCCCTTGGTAGAATCACTTTAATGTCTTGCATCTGATGTTCAGATTGGTGGGGAGGGGAGGATCACATGCCTGATGTTTTCTCTAGAACTACACCCAACTGGAATCCATCCCTTGGCTTCTCTGTGGACAGCAGCATACCCAAATGGAACATATTAATTCTTTGGGGAAATCTCCCTAGTCAGACAAAAAGAAATCTTTTCAGCTTTCCAGATACATGCTCTGTTCCCAGTACCGTCAGACTGAAAAAAGATTCTGCATTATGTTGACCTGGAAGACACAGTTTCACTGTAACTGCAAGGTTTATCATGGATAAATAACTTCTACGATGCAGCTGCTCAGGCTTTCAGGTTTTGACGTGTTTATTAATGAAAATGAATGAGAAAAGAAAGAAACAGTCAGTCAGGCAAGATGCCCCTGTACCTCTGCTGTCATCATTAGGTGAATATGGTGTAGCAAATATTTATGCTTCTATACGATTCAAGATCACAGAAAATAAATATTGCTTTTATGTGTTTTATTTTCGTTGGAGAAGGAAGTGGAGGAGAGTGTGAGTCATAGTGGAAGAATAAAATCAATTTCTTTTGTGACAAAAGCTGCTTGTTTTGTAAGAGAAGGATCCTAGCATTAACTTTGGTTTGCTGATGAGCTCTGGAGCCTGACTGGCTTCAAAAAGACAGGATGGCCTGCCAGTCCCCGGTCTGTACCTGTCTGGTGACCCGTGGCCAGAAGCCAAATCATATTTCTTACTCCTGCTGGGTGTAAGATAATCAGTGTTCCTAGCAGGGTTTGAATGCAGGCTGCCAGTACACCCTTGCAAGTATTTCTGGTGAGCAGAGTTTTGACCCTTCGCACCGTAACAAATCCTGCCAGCTGCAGCCTGACTTCTGAGCTTGGGGCTGGTCTGAGGAATCTGGGAAGTTTAACATGAATATGCATTAGTGTATGATCAGTGCTATTTGCCTGCTTAAAAAACCCACCATATTTTCTGTTATGATCGGATTCAGAGGGTTATTTTCTTACACAGCTGAGAAGGGAAGTTACATCGTAATGGGAGCTCCTGAGGAGGTAGTCAGTGGATGATTTCTCCTTTTTACTTTTTACTTACTTTTTACTTCACCTTGCTGTGCCCTCCAGATTGTAGATGAGCTAGACAAGGTGCAAGATACAGGGTCTGATGATCCTCTGCTCCCAAGAGATAGTGAAGGATCAGGAACTGTCACTGCTTGTCTAACCATCCTGAGATAGGAAAAGATTGTTTACAAGGGAGAAGTGATCTTCGTGTTACTTTGTGTAGGCTTTCTTTACAACAACCAACCTGAAAACATTTGTTGTCCCTGCCCATGGCAAGGGAAGTGGACTAGATGATCTTTAAACGTCCCTTCCAACCCAAAATAGTCTATGGTTCTATGATTCTGTGATTTTCCTAAAGACAGATATCCATATGAAGGTGCTAAAGTCTGAAAGGTGACAAATGACAAAAGGTGTTATATATATCCTGGTGAAACTGAGACTATATTTAAAAATGTGTGTATATATCATTCCTTACAGAACTTCGTAAGACAGGAAAGTTTGTCATTTTTGTGAAGGAATTTTCATGGGTGTTTTGTGCCACAAAGCAGATACTGCCAAGGCTAGGCAAATGTTAGAGATGTCCTACCTACATGAACTCCAAACCAAAATGCTGTGCTGTTTTCCAGACATTAAGCTTCTCTTTTTTCTGAGCGGAGATCTCATAGCATTTATTCAAAAGAGTAACCACCTGAATACCTGCAGATTAATGTGCAATACTGGATTAGGGATTTGGGAACCAAAGATCTATATGGTCTCTGCAATTGAGAGACTTGTGGCTGTCATCATTTTGACAGACCAAATAGTAGTCCTGACTGCTGTGATGAGGACCATGGACACTCTGAGATGTTCAAGAGAAGAGTCAAGCTTGCTATCCCAGTAAATACGTTTTTTTTTTTCTAGTTTTCCTTGGTGTCTTTCAAAGAGAAAAGTCCTTAGAGGTTCTTCAGTATTAAATCAAGAACAGTATAAGGTGGATGAGCTCTGACGTTCCACTTCCCTCAATATTATAGAGGATGAAAAAGAAATGAACACAGGGCATACAGGTTAGCTCTTCTGATATACTGTATACAGAGTAGCATCAGCAAAGTTCTGTCTTAGTTTGTGAGGCAATATAGAAGAACTAGGATGTTACTCTTCTGGTGAAATGTAACACACACCATGTACACTTTTAAAAGAAAAAAACCTTTCTTTCAGAAAAACCCTCCTAGCTGTTATTTTGGTAATGCAAATTCCTGTAATACTGAAATCAGTAACAGAACACTGAATTCTAAATGCCACCTCCAGTTATTAGTATTATAGCCGTCTCCTTCCTTTAGCTGAGATTCCTATGTATCATTTCTGTAGATTTATGCATGTGCTACTATTTCCTATTCAGCACTATTAAAGATGGTGTTAATAGCTATTCCTGGTTCTTTGTGTCGAAGACCTTGCTTTCATTATTTAATAATTTTCCTATTCCTACTCAGTATGGCTGGCAGTTTTAATGTCAGACATATTTATTTGACAAAAATATTGAACAAGCTGTGTCTAAACAATTTTTGCTGGTTCTATGAATGAGATTAAGAGTCAAATGCATTGTTTTTCCCAAGTTATTAAAAAATGTGCTGACATCTTTACGCTTTAGAGCAAGGTCTTGAAATGTGGTAGAAGTGTGGTAGATTTTCCCAATGTTCCAAATTATAAGACTCTCAAAAATGTCTTTGTGTGTTAGGCTGGTTAGGCTTGTTACTGCTCAGCAACTTGAGTTTCCAGAGCTTCTCTGCACTGAACACGCTCCATCCTCTGACTCCTGAGCTTAGTCTGTGCTGTACTCTGCAATGCTGCCACTTTGTTTGACATGAAGAAATAAAAAGCAGAGCCTGACTTGAATTTGAGGAAATGTGAATGGAGAGGAGGAGGGCAAAAGCTCAAGTGGCTGCAGATAGGGAGGGTTCTTCACAGGATCCCTCCTTCTTTCAGTGTATAAGATGTATGGTGCTATGGGGACAGATGAAGATTGTGCATCAGCCACAGTCCTTATCAGTAATCAGGATCCATGCCACATGTGTTGCAGACGTGGGGAAGTTTGGGAAGTATGTGTTGCTTCAGACAATGAATTATTATTAGAGTACAGAAGGTATGTATATAAGATAAGACGTGGTTGCATAGGAGACCTTTATTCCTGATATTGTTCCCTAACTTTGTGGAGATTAGCCTGCAAAAGTTCAGTCACCGTAGTGTCTAATGTAAGTATTCATATGTGTACTTTGTGTGTTACAGAGTTTTACATCGTGCAACAATAGGAAAAATACCTAGAGGAGAAGTAATTGACCTCCTGCCTCCAGGTCATGTCAGCTCAAACTTGTAGCAAGCTTGGTGGATATTTGTTTTACCTATTGTAAAAAACTCCAAGAGATGGAGAGTCTCCAATTTTCTTAAACATTTTGTTTATATTATTAATTATTTTTGCTATTTAAAAGCTTGTTCCAGTGTCTGAACTACAGGTTTCCTGCTGCAGCTGCCTCAGGTCCTGTCCACAGGGTACAAAACAGGTTATTTCTTGCCTCTTGCAACTACTTATGTATTTGTGGACTTTTATCATGTTTGCTCCCATGTTATGCAAATCAAATAATTATATTATTCATCCACTTAAGTTATGTTTTTTAGAAGTTTTTTCTTTGCTTTTGATCTCTCCAGTTGGTTCAGGTCGTTCTTGAAGTGCAATGCTCAATACTGGAATCCATATTTCAGCAGAGGCCTACTAATGACATGTAAAAAAAGGAATATTTTACAACATATATCACTTTGCCTGCAGATATTTGTGGTGCAATTTCAGCAAAATGAACAAAAAGTTTTTAAGCAGCCTCTATACTTTTTTAAAATATAAAACTGTATTCACTGAAATGCTGTGTGCCCTAACAAAGACTTTTTGCTTCATCTGAGTAATGTTTGCGCAAGTAAAAGGAACATTTTCCTAATATTAAAATTACCTTTGAGGAAAACAAAACAAAAGAAAGTTTATAAATGCACACATCAAAAACTAAAATAAATAAAAACCAAGAGAATTTTTAATATCATTAATGTGTCTTCTTTTTCCACAGAAAGAAAATATGATTTCTTTGGAGTTAGGTGTTTATAAAATAAATTAATAAACATTGAACTGCAACAAATAGCATTACACATGCACAAAATTAATCCTCACATTCTGACCAGTCTAGACCAATTGGTATTTTCTTGATTTAATTCATCTGTGATAGAACATTAATATGGGTATTTGCCTTTTAATGTTAGCAATGTCCCCCTGATTTAGCACAGCTCAGTGTTTGTCGAACCCGTTCAAAAGCCATCCTTATGCCTTCCCTTTGGAGTCAGCCTGAAAGAACACACCTGCAAGTGCAGAATACAGGGGCTTCTCCTTCAATGCATCTTTCATGCTTTGAGATTGGAGAAGGGCAAAATCAAAGCGATAAAATATTCACACATAAGTTTGTCAAGGAAGGGGTTAAAAATGTGGAATCTTTGTGGCTGTAAAGGGCTGAATTATCTTCCTGACACCAGCAGGGGTTGCTGTCACTAGTTTGTGGTTGTCACATTCCTGTTATGCTTGACCTTGGAAAGGCTTGACAACATAGTCTGGATTTGATTAAGGGAATTTCATGTTTTTCCTTTGCTAGAGTCACCCCCCACCTCGACAAACATTTAAAAATGTTAAGAAGTAAAAAAAAAAGTTTGGAAAGCAAACATTTTCCCAAAAGAAATTTATAGTTCAAATTTACACCAAGTTCGCACTAACTGGAGCAGTCCGGGTTTCCAGTCAGGCTTTGAGAGCTCTCTGTAAACCATTAGTCACTTCCCTGGAAGAGGCAGCTTTTTATAGGCAGCAGGATAAAACAGACACAGATGTGTAAGTAATATTAGAGGCTTTCACATGTACCTGCCTTTTTTTTCTCAGTCACAGAAAAGAAAAAAGAGTGATTATAGAAAGAAATTGATTGAAGCCTTGGACTTGAACAACTACCATGGAGATTGGTTTAATTAAAATAAAATAGCTTGTGTTGTGGTTTTTTCTGATTGTGACAATTTATATGATGAAGATGGAAGTTCTTTTGATTTTATCACATTGGGGTTTTTTTCATTCTACAGGACTGTGATTATGCCAGCTGCCAACGAGTTTGATCCAGAAATTGTCCTGGTGTCAGCGGGATTCGATGCTGTGGAAGGCCACGACCCTCCTCTGGGCGGGTACAAAGTCACAGCTAAATGTAGGTATTGCCATTGGCACGTGTTTCTGAGTTGGTATTTTTTCTAGTTTGGAACCTTATTATGTAAGTCCAGTTCCCATCTATGTTTGTGTTTGGTGAGATGACAGCTGTGTCACTGAGGGCAGGGACTGTCCAACAGTTAATACCCAGAGATGCCTGGAGAGCTGCAGCGCTTGCCCAACTCACAGACGGGGTGGAAATGAACATGTTAGAGTTTCTGGCTCACTCCTTTCTGTTCCTCTTGGCATTTTTGTCTTGACTTTTTAAAGTATTACTTTTCTGGCATTCAAATAACATTTTAGAGGTTTCATGCTTTTCAATAGGCCCCATTTTCCAAATGCTGGAGTAAGTTACTTCTCTTTAAATATATATTGGAGATTTTAGACTTTGGAAGCCTAAATCCAATCTCATATTGCTCCTTTGTTATTGTAATCTTTTCAGCTCCACAGCATTAATCCTGAATTACATCAGTGTTTATGAAGGCAAATTTCTTCTAAAAGACTACTCTGTTGGGTCTCAATATTTGGATGTCCATTTCAGTCTTTCAAAATGTGTGCTTATGGCAGAGATTTAATACTTTCTGAAAGAGTCTGTCTGGCATATCTCCTATGTACCACTCCAAAATCACTAGCTCTTACAAGATATTGTGGCCAAACTGATTCTGAGCCTGGGATGTTAAGCAAGGCTGGGTGATATAGTAACTCTCTGCACAGTAATGTGCATTGTAACATTGCTATATATCAATTGCTTTCCATGGGACAACACAAAATGGTTTCCTAATGCAATGCTCTGAATAATTTTCTTCAGTATATCTGCCTTTATTCAGTATATTCAGTATATAATATCACTTCAACAATGGATCTCTGCTGCTAATGGAAAATGCCTTGGGAAATGTCTGGAGAAGTCAGTGAGACCTAGTGGCATTTAAAACACTGCACAAATGGACTCCAGTTCAGAGGATTTTGTCCTTCTGACCACTGCCTTTTGTTACAGATAAATAGACCAAAGTTGTTGTTTTCCTCAGGAGGTTCAGGGAAGGTATGCACATTTTTATTTTAGTTTTCACTGCATGCTGAACAGGCTCCCCTGAATACCAATGACAACGATGGAGAAAGAGTGGCTCTCCATAGTGGTGTGCTGTGGAAAGGGAGAATGCAGAGAGCAGTGCCAGGGTCTACCCAAAGACACACAGGTGCTAATGCACAAATGGGCTGGAAATGGAATATCCCTCTGGCTGCAAGTAAGACATACTGAGTTTAAGCACAGCTTTTCAGCTTAATGCAGTGGTTACACTGGAGAGGAGAGAAACATAGCCGGCTGTGTTCGTGTTTGAGTATCATTTCCCCACATATGACGATTTTGAGTAAAACATTTTGCAGGAAGAGGTGAGAGATTTACTCGCTGGTTTTTTCCAGGTGTGGTTCCTGGTCAGCGGCACCATTCCATGAGCTTGTGTGGGAGGGAGGTGAACTTTCAACTGGAACTAAATTAGACATTTTGTTGAGAACCATTATATGTGTAACTAACTGTATTTAGCTGTTGAGAAGGTATTCCACATGTCCCTTAAGGATGCAAGATGCTTTGGCATATGTAATAATCTGGCATAGCAACTTCAACAACTTAACGAGAAATTGCAGCAAAGAAAAACTGTCTGACATTAGAATTAGTGTTAATTTTCATTCATGAGTAAATTAATTACCTCTCCATAACTTTTTTTTAGAAATCTTAATATATTTTTAAAGTAAGAGGCTGCACATCTACTTCTGCACGTCTGTAAGCAAAAAAAGGTGATTTACAGTAGGTGGCTTTGTTTAAATTAAGAGAAAAGCCAAGATAGACTCAGATAATGATCATGCACCTGAGGGATGAATAAAGCCTTTTTTACAGAGCCAAAGGAATTTATTATTTCCCCAAAACAAAATTCTCCACATTCCTCCATACTATTTTAGAACATAACATACTATATGTGGTATGTAGGAAAATGAAGTCTATTAAAAAAAATAAGGTCCAAAGAGAAACTTTCATATTAGAGACTAAAAATAGATATCCATGCAAAGTTTTAATATAATTGGTTTGTAAAAATTAGAATTTATGCCGCGAGTAAGGTTGAATATGTAAATATTCTTTTTTTAGAAATCTTTAGCACTTTGTGTACACTTAATACATAGGATTTTCTGATTTCTGTGATTTAATACAAGCTTTACAAATTAGGAAGAGAGTGCAATCAAAGGAGAAAAGATGGATACTTAGCTACTAACCTTGCTGTTAAAGAGAGTTTGGAAGCCACTAGATGCTTGATAATGAATTACACTTAGGAGGTGCCATTTCTGATTAGTAAACAAACATATCAGAAACAATGTAATCTCATATATATATATTTGCAGCTGATTTTAAATCTGTGAGTCTGCTGTGCATGTCAGGATTTCTCACAGTGAGGTGACTCAGCTCCTCTAGAAGGCTGTAGAGTGGAATCTGGCCAACTGAGGTCAGTGATGATAGCAGAGCTTGGAGATATCTCACTTCCTAATTTATCTCTAGTTGTATCAAGTAATGAAACCACTAATGGTCTTTTTTCCATTGAAAAAAAAGAGATAGTGTTTAAAAAATATTGGAAGGGAAGTTTGGGTCTTTCCTGTCTTATTGCACTTTTCAAATCACTTACCTTTTTTTTCAAAGTGGCTTTCCAATTTGTTCTCATCTGTTGATTAGTTTTCACTAAATTAAGCAATATTTAACTAAGTTTTACCTGTCTGCAAAACAGATTTGTTTGGTGCAAGGTAGAATTGAGAATGAACATTAACTAAAACACTTGTTTCAACCCCAGCTTTGAGGATTTCACAGGCACATTTTTCTTTATGTTGGCTCTTTGTGCCAATCCTCTCTCTTAATGAAGTGCTATGATTTCAAAAGGTACTTGTATAATATACCTACGTACACATACACATCTTGAAATATGTACTCAACCCACGTGCATAAACTTTGTGATGGATTTTATATTCTTTTAAGAACAAAAAGGGCTTCGAAGATTTGATATGACTGGTGGCATATGGCAGAACTTGTTGCTGCTGGGAAGTTTTCAGTCCTTTGGTACAAGCTGCATTCCTAATATCTTAGTAAGGAAAGGCAAGCTTTATTGACAACACTGATGAAAGGCCACCTAGCATAATTAGAACCAGGTACACTTTTGAATTCACAATCACTTTGCCCTGAAGAAGGTCTTCCCCCCGCAAAAAGGGTTTATGTCAGAAAAGGAGTTTCTTTTTCCAAATAAAAACTTCTTGTCTGCTAAAAATATTATCTTTACTCACAGACACTGCCTTGCCTGTGGCATTATGCTATGGGAACTGCATCAAGTTTAACATCAAAAAGCAAAGAGAAGAAAGTGAGGCAAATATGTTAAACGTCTCTGTTAGTCCTCTTGGCCCAGGGTCTTGCTGTTAAAGGTGCCAATTCTTGCTCAGGAGCTTCTCTAATATCTGGTATGTTCTGTCAGGAGTATTCAGGCAACTTATCTCAGATTTTGCTTTCTGTTCCCCTTCTGTAATGACTCAAGTTTGACTTCATTAGCTGAAATAGAGGAATACCTTTTGTATTGCCAAGTCCATCTTTAGTACTAGCATGGCTCTGTCCCTGTTGCTTGGCCAAGTGGCTCCCTAAGGTGTGAGGTGAAGGTGGGTGCAGCAGCTGGAAGTCTCATACACAGCTCTTATGCAGAGTAACTATTGAAGTCTTTGGGATCTCTTTGTTTAGATCAGGGACTGTAAAAGTTCTTCGATTTTATTGTAAAATATAATCAGGCGAGAGGAAAACATCTCAGTTCCTGACTAGTCCAATGTTTTCTTTTGATTATTAGAAATTAATTTTTTTCAATAAGATAACACAAAATATCAGCACAATATAATATGTATTATCAAAACATATTTTTATCAAATTCACTTTCTTGTACTGGCGCAATAAAAGTTGTATTGACAATAAAATATAGGAAAAATAATGGTAGAAGAAATAGAGGGAATGAAGGAATTTTATATTTAGATTAGTAAGGAGATGCCTAAACAGTATGAATCTACTCCTTCCTGTTATCCCGCTGATCCTTACATGGAACTACTGAAGATAGGAAGGATACATTTTGTGCTGTATTTTACAGTTAATTTTTACATCATCTGCTAAAATATCTAGTATTATCAGACTATTTGAATTTTTTGTAGTGATCAAGTCTGAAGAGGAGCTGTCAGATCTGGTCATAAATTTGCAAGTTGTTAGATCTTGTAAGGGAACTGTTTTTAAATTTAGCTCTGCTGGCTGAATATCTCCATGTAACATTATCCTGAGGTGAAGTACTTTCTCTTTGTTTTACAGAACAGTCCTTAGAATAATGCTTGCACTAAAGCCACTGAGATCACTTTACTGTTCAAGTAAATATTCTACATAATTGCTCATTAAATCATGACCATTCCATAAAAAGAATAAAGTAAATATCCATAAAAAGAATAAAGTAAATATAAAGAGAAGTATCAAGCAAGAATGAAGACTTTTTCAAGGTACTTAACTTCCTGAAGCACTGCCTTTGTTAAGGGCTATGATGATTTACTAGAGTTTTCCTGTTGTTTTACTCTCCTATTCCGAAGATGCTATTTGACACCAGAGCACAAAATAAAACCAGCAATTAGCAGTAGGAAAGGATACCACTGTGGGCATTTAAAGAGTAAATGATATTTTGTCTGTTGGAGTATTTTTCTTCTGTTATGCCAAATTTGTAATGAAAAGTTGATCCAGTGCCTAGAGTATAACTGACTCTATCTGAGCTGATTTGCAAATTTTAATGTTTTTATTTGAGAAAATTGCACTAACTCCCTTAACTTATCAAAAGCTGCATAATGCTGTAATACACTCCATTCAAATGGGACCAATGAAAAAAGTGCTAAAGTTATTAGCAGGTTCCCTTCTCACGAGCCCAGGTTATTTCCAAAGGATATGTCAGCATAAGTATTAGAAATTAATGCATAAAGAAGACTGCTGCCTTACATGTAGCCAACAGCTCTTCTCTGAGGGATCTCTTCTCGTGGCTGGAGCTGATACTTTGCAAAATACAAATAAGAGCAACCAGATTGAACTTGGGGGCCTGTCTTGTTGGTTTCTTGTTGCTTTGCCCTTCACATTTCTGTTCCAAGTCCCACTGGAAATAATGAGTTTTGATAGCAAGATCTCTGAATGTAACATAAAATGCAATAAAAAGCTCTCGGCCCAACCAAATTCAGAAGTAATGAGCACAGTTTTAATAAAGAGATGACTGATTGCTGAAACAGATGATCTAGCATGGTGTCCCAGCCACCCCTGGAAGGCTTTAAAGGAGACTTATGAAAAGATGGCATCATTATAATTAGGTATGCCATAGCACACTCAGACACCAGAGGCATCATGCAAAAGTTTTTCTTCAATAACTATTTTTTTCTTGAGCCTTTACAACTGTCTACTGTATCTTGGAATTCTTTTCAGTTTCCCACTGTGTTTTGTGTATAGTATATGGGTTAGAAACAGACCAAAGGCTAATGCTAGAACTACATATCACTGACTTCAAATGCAGAACTTCTCAGGGTCAAAGCCTGGTACTTCAGATATGTTTCAGAGAAAAAGTTTTCCATGTGCCAGTTTCAGTATTTCTAAAACATTTTATATGACTCTTCTGAGTATTTCAAGTACTAAAAAGGCTATATATGTTCATTGGGGTTTTTTTCCTGGAAGAACTTGCTTTCTAAAGGGGTTCCCAAATGATATTGTAACTCTCTACTGACAGGACCTTAGACTGACTGTGAGTTGTTTCAGGTAGCGTGATTATAATGTTTTTGGGTAGGGACTTCACTTTCATGTGATTGTCTGAAAGTCTTCTGTGACACTTGACTCCTGAAAAAAAAAGATTCCTGACTGGGACTACTGGGGCTAATGTTAAGGTATCTGTTAAAGGAAGGCCAGAAAAAGGAGTCCTTGCAAATTGACAGCTGACTAAAGAGAATAGTGGTTTTTACTTGGTAGCTGTTTTAACACAGTTTGTGTTTCTAAAAATAGTATTGCAGGCTTTTATGATGCCATGTCTAATCCCTTCACAAGTAAGAAAGTCTTTTTGACTCAACTACAAGAAGCTGTGATCTTGGTAAGTCTGGCACTGACTGCCTTTGACTGCAGTTTCATAGCTGGCATGAGCTACTCCAGGCAGCTCCTTGCCATACAAAAGGGTGGTTGCACACCACTTCCCCTTCTGAGTTGTCCATTATTTACCTTGCACTGGGTCTGCTTCTTGTCAGTCTCTCTGTAAACACATGGAGTAGTAACTCATCAACCCATCAGAAAACTGAGTCAAAAAAGTGGAGAGACTTCTGTTGGGTTGAAGCTGAACCAGATTATGGA
This sequence comes from Machaerirhynchus nigripectus, assembly GCA_013397975.1. NCBI lineage: Eukaryota > Metazoa > Chordata > Aves > Passeriformes > Dicruridae > Machaerirhynchus > Machaerirhynchus nigripectus. Next base: position 5,226,863 of record VZRQ01004617.1, read on the forward strand.
AGGACCAATATGTGCCAGGGGCAGTGGAGAAAGGAAGAGATTGCATAGGATACCTTTTGGTAGCAGCAAACTGTTAAGTTACTTCAGTTGTCACATCTGTCTTCTTGTCTGAATTCTTCTGAGTTCAGAGATTTGATTTTTTTGTTACATAATTTGGTTATCTTTGTGGTACTTGAGATGATAAAGTAATTATCCAGCAGGATAGATCTTCAGCTTTTGACTTGGAGCTAACAGCATTGGAGATGAGTTGGAGTAATGATCATTGATATAATTTTTCACTGGGGAGTATCCTCACTGGTATCGGAAATTTTCTTTCTGTCCCTTTTGTCACTTGGGAACTACATGATACCCAGTGACTGGCAGCAAGAAAATGTAGCATCAAGACTTTGCTTCCGGTTGTTCACTTCTGGAAGCAAAGTCTCTAAGGTGATTTCTTGAATACTAATTAAGTGCTAGTTTGGGACAATACAAAAGATATCAAAATAGATGACAAATTAAATGGTGACCAGCCCGTTAGACGTGAATATTTTCACAGAATTCATTGGAAGAGGTAAAGCATTTTGGTTTCTTTTTCCTTGTAGCCCACAACAGTCACTGCTGTATCATATCCTGTGGTTTGGACATGGCCATTGGATTGCCCAGCCTCCTAAGTCAGGTTATGTTTGTTTACTCCTGCATCTGTACTCCTTAAATTTGCTCTTGCAGTACAGATATCAGTGATTTATTTGTCAGTGATTACAGGATCTTGTACATTATTGCCTTAACACTACATTTACATTTATAAATATGAAATGTAGAAAATTTCAGAAATCCTGTTCTCTGAGGAAAAGTAGTTTGTTGGCTCCTGCAGAAGAGAGATTGGAACTCACTGTATAAAATTAGTGTCCTCTCTAAGACACAGCATAGTAAAAGACAATTGTGAAGATACTGGAGGAGAAGTCCTTTTTTCTGTTTTATTATCTCATTTTAAAAAGGGATTAGTGCTTGGAGAAATTCAGAAAAATTCTAATGTTTGGTTGAAGAACCTGCTTTCACATACTGGAAAGTAAGCATATGTCAATGGCTTGGACTATGGACTTGAGCCAAGAGAACACAGTGAACAGTTCACCTCGTTTACTGAGGCTAGGGAAATCCTCATCTTCAGAGTATGGGGCACTCATGTCTAACTGGATACGTATTTAAAAGACATCTGAAGGATTCAGAAGTCTTAGTACTGATTTTGTTATTGTCCAGTGTTTTCAATACTGACTGGCTAGCTGGTGTATCTTCCAGAAAGTGAAATGGAATTAGAAATATTAATAAATAAGCATTGATTTGACCTGCTTTTTTCACTTTCCCTTGGCCTTTCTTTCTGCAAATGAGCCAGGAGAAATTTCCATTTCCACACCCACTCCCACCTCACAAAGAGCAGATCTGTCTGCTGGCTAGTTAACTAATTGGTACAAGTGAAAAACCACCTGTACAGTGTGTTCAGATGTACAGTGTCAATCCATCTGCAGAATGCATCAGGTGCCCACTCCTTAATTTAGGGCAGTTGCTGGGGATAGGGCAGAGGATAGACTACAGTGGAAATAAAAAGAGAATCTACAGAACCATTAAGAATTATTTTCCCTTTTTGGTCATCTTCCTTTATCTCTTCAGATACCTCTTGATATTTTCTTTCATGCTGTAGTGGGTTGGTTCGCATCTTTTACCTTTTGTGAGATAAGAATTAGGAGGAATTAGCTACAGTAGTAACGTTGGCTAATGACAATTACTTATGTAAGGGATGCAAAAAAGGTAAAATTGATTGTACCTTCTCTCAGTTTTGAAATTAAACTTATGAAATCTTTCTCCTTATTGAAACAAAAAGGCTGTCATTTAGTAGAAGAAAGGAAAGAACAAAGTAATTTTTTTTTGCTTAGGCAGCATTAATCACATGAGATTACAATTTAAATACAGCAAATTAAATATAAGTTTTTAGGGCCATTTTGAAACTAATGGGGCTTGACACAGTGTTCAGCAACTTGCCTGTGCCTTTTGCAGGACTGGGTCCTGAGAGAACATTGTTGAAAGACATCTCCAAATGTGGATTTCTGCATAACAAAGTGTCTGATCTTTTATAGCATCGTTGCATTGGGAATTAGTCTTGTCTTTGGGAATTTGTAGTCTTTAGTAGAAGACCATGATTTATGTCCCAGAATTTAACCATTCTCTGTAATAAATAGAAATGTGCCACAAGTATTTACTTGGTTGCGCCATGGGAAAATTTTTAACATATTGTTCACAGCTTCAAAATGCTATAAAAGAAGGCATGTAATTTGAAGACCGACTATCCTTTGTGATTTCTAACCAATAGATTGATTAATATCTTTCAAAAGAGACAGCAGCCAAAATGTTTACATCTCATTAGGAAGAGAAGAAGAGAGCACACACAGTTTTGATTATGAGCTTGGATGGTTCATTTCTTTGGGCTTCACATCCACACTACTTAAGGGAGACTGTAACTTTAAGATGTTATCTCTTGCCTGCACAAATAAACAGCCAGTTATGCTTTTTATGGCGGGTAGTTCTCAAACCAACAGGGGATTAAAAGATATTAGCTGGAGTTTGTGGTTCCCTGCTGAACTATCACGGGCTCCATGGATTCCTGTCCTGAATATTTCACAGAGCAAACACCTCTTATCTGAGGTGATATTCTCACACTGGCCTCTTGGCCATGGACTTCAAAAGCTGATCACAGGGAGGGCTAGAGAGGCAATAACCCTTAATATAACAGTCTCTCCTGATAGGGATAGACAAGGTAAAGGTAAGGCGTCTCTGAAGTTTGCTCTTGTGTGTTTAGCCCCATGGGGTGATAAGGGCCATCTGTTTTTTCGGTCTGCAAACTCATCTTTTTCACACTATCCCAGTATCAAGTACACTTTAGCTCTGACTGGTATCAGCACCAGCAATTCTCCACTAATCTGAAGAGATTTTCTTGGTATTTTTAGCTTTGATCCCAGCAATTGTCTTGGTTGCTGTTGTGTTGGGGTTTTTTACCCAAGGAAACATATAAAATAAACATTAAAACATTATGTTCAAGGTACTATTGTCACAAAGAAAATAAGTTATTGAAACAGGTCTTATAAAAGGTATGTTAATTACTTTGGGTAAAGGGAAATTGTTGTGCTTACCTATGTGATTAAGCTCAAAACATCAATTCGTGGTGGCAGTTTCAAGAAGTCACATCACCACACTGGATTATTGCACCCTTATTAATTGTTGAAATAGTATATCAGTACTACCAGTTCTAGAAGTTAAAAAAACACTGCTTCAGGCCTCAAAAATATTGTAAGAGTTAGTAAAATGCTACTCAGATTTCATTTTTGTGGAGCTCCTAGAACACCTCCCTTCATCTTTTAAGCTTTTCCCCATAGCCATTTTTTTATCAATGTAACATTCAGATTCAATTGCAATCTCCTGATTATAATAGCTTTATATACATACACTGAATAGTATGAAATCTGCAATAAAATTATGCAAGTTGCCAACACTGGCACACAAAAATAATCCCTAATTTTTTCAGGATTTTATTACCTTTGTTTGTTGTTTTGTGGGGCGGGGCTGGTGGCTGTGTTTAAGGAAATTGTTCTTGCTTATACCAACTAATTGCCATAAAATTTCTGGAAGTGCAAGAATGTAGATCCTAATCCCACAAGCTTTTACTCAGTTGGAGAAGTCCTCATGATCAAGACTGCTGCACCAACCTGATTAAGATTTACTAAAATAAGTAATGTTTACAGGGACAGACATTCTAAATATTAATATGTACAAAAACATGCTAAAAACTCTCCAAAAGCATATTCACATGAGAACACTGTTATTTAAATACTTCCTGAAGTCTTACAGAATGAAATTGAAAAGAAATAGGAGTTGTTCTGTTGTAAAATAAGACCATTTGAAGTGAATTTGGTAATAACTTATTTATTTCAGATTCATTCTTTTCTCCCAGTCATCAATTTTGATTCATATACACTAAAATGAAACAAGGGAAAGATCTTCTTTGGAAGAAGAAACTAAAATTAGATAACTATCCAGAACAATAAAGTATTGTTAGTTAATAAAAATTCACTTACGTAATGGTTTCTGTTTATGATGGTAAATTAATCAAATACTTGATTCCTTTGATCCGTAGTCTTATCCCTTTTCCTTAAATTGCTCTAGGTAAAAAAAAAAAAAAAAAAGGTTCTTGTTTTAGTATCTCACATTGCATCTATTCAGAAGCAGTTTGTTTGTGAGAGCTGTTTTCTAAATGTTTTTTGCTTACTTAAAACAGATTAGCATTCTCTAAGAGCGAAATAAAACAAAGCTGTGTCATTTAATAGTAGAATGTATCCCTGAATGCAACGTCTGGGTTTTAAATGTGCTAGCTTTCAAAATTATTTCCTACTACGATTAATTAACATCAGATATGAATTCAGTGATTTAGTTGTATGGAAAAATGATCACTGACATGTATTGCCATATAATTTATGTTTTTATTTATGATTGCAGCCAGGCATATTGTGTTTGGTTTTGTGCATCGTTTTCTTCCTATTAAGCAAAGTTGGTTTGCAAAGAGTAAATTAAATTGCTTTGTTTAGTATTTTTATTCTGTCAATTTAAAATTTGAGATATATATAAATCTCAATAAGAATTGATATATCTTCACAAGTTTGTTTTGTTTTAAAAATTTTTATTTCTTTTAAAAATAAAGATAAGCAGAACTAATATTTATTTCTGTTTAAGAGTTTAATTTATCCAAAACAGTGGAAAAAATTAACAGAATACCTTTAATTGGTTTGGAGGTTTTTTGGTAGAGAAGAGGTATTGACTGAAAGATCAAATCCAGTCATTATTATTTGTATCTATTTTTATTTCTATTAAAAAAGGCAGTATCTGTAGTCTCAGAAATCCTTTGTTTTCAATGAAAGTTAAAGAAACATCTTTTATGGTTCCTACAGGAACAGCTTTGCAGTAAAATTGCTTTTCAGTATAACTGGTCCATGTCCTAACAAATTTACCAGGAATTTCAAGAAATTTTGTCAAATCATCTTTGAAATAGTTGCATAATTATGTCCAGTGTTTCAAAGCATGTTAGCACAGAAGTAAAAGTGGCAAAGTGGAACCCAGTGTTGTTGAAATTTCCAAAGCCAACATGAACAGATCAAAATAATTTTTCATTCACTCAAATATTTGAGTAAGCAACCTTCTTAAACCTGCATCAAACCCTGGGGAAAACAGTAAAGAAAATCCATTTATCAAGTGATGCGATGCTGTTTCAAAATTGTAATTTAATTAATAAATATGTTACATCAAGCAATTAGTTATCCAGAAATAGTTGTGGTATTTATGTCACCATGTGAATAAAACATTTTTCCAGTGGTCTTAGCTGCACCGATGGTAGCTTTGTTGAACATACATGAAGACAGTGCATATGTCCTGAACCATGTAATTTTTTTCTTTTGGCTTTTTTTGGGTGCATATATTCCCACACACAGTGGACACCTCTGGGATTTTACCAGCATGCTTTTTGAAGAAAAACATCGAGGTCACAAATGCTGAAGATCTTTAAGGGTTCTTTAAGGGAAAAAAGTAGTAGTTCTGAAATGTTTTCATCCACCAGGAATTTCCTTCCAATTCATTGAGAATCACTGAAGGTTTTTTTTCCAAATCACATTAAAAATTTGAATATTATCTAAATGAACACTGTTTTTATAATGTTTTAGGTTACTGATAGGGAGTAAAGAAGATTACGTTAAAAAACACTTAAAAGGGTCTGTGCAGTTTAATGGCTTGAGTGAAACAAAACACCAAACAGGATGTCCTTGTCCCCTTTGAACTTGAGGCATCACATTGACATGAAGCTACTGAATTCTCTCAGTAGTTATGTGGTGCTGGAATCTCAGTGGCACTTAAGGAAGATAAGTTTTTATGTAGTGCTTTCAAAAAAGAATTGGAAATTGAGTCTGATCAAATTTAGTACTCTGTCACAGACATAATAAAGTTGGGAAATCAAGAGAAAAGAAAGGAAGAGGAAGAAAAGAAAATAAAAGAAAAAGAAAAAGAAGAAAAAGAAAAAGAAGAAAAAGAAAAAGAAGAAAAAGAAAAAGAAGAAAAAGAAAAAGAAGAAAAAGAAAAAGAAGAAAAAGAAAAAGAAGAAAAAGAAAAAGAAGAAAAAGAAAAAGAAAAAGAAAAAAAGAAAATGAAAAAGAAAAAGAGAAAAGGAAAAGAGAAAGAAAAAGACAAAAAGAAAAAAGAA
>VZRQ01004617.1:5233202-5312763 GCA_013397975.1 Machaerirhynchus nigripectus
AAGGAAAGGAAAGGAAAGGAAAGGAAAGGAAAGGAAAGGAAAGGAAAGGAAAGGAAAGGAAAGGAAAGGAAAGGAAAGGAAAGGAAAGGAAAGGAAAGGGAAGGAAAGGGAAGGGAAAAGGGAAAAGATCAAAATCTAGAACTTAAAATAAGAAGAGTGTCTTTCATTCAGATGAAGTAGGATTTTCCTTACTGTGATTTGTATTATATAGCTAAAAGAAAGGAAAAATAAGAAAGATACTACTCATTTGCATTTTTTACATAAATTTTTTAAAAAGACTTAAGAACTATTTGTCTTCTTTTTTATTATGTTTCATTATATTGGAAGAGAATTTTATAATTTCTTTTAATGGAACTGGCCATCTTCTACCATAACAAGGGTACTTACAGCATAACCACTTTATACAGCCACCTCTAGCATGGTGTACACTGACCATCAGAACTTACCAGACCTAAACTCAGCATTTTTAAGACAGAAAGTAGAAAAAAAATCCTCTATTCCAAGGCAGGACATATACTTCTGGAAGAAACTGAGAGAATATATTTAGTTCAGTAAGCAGTCACCACTGTTCTAGATATATTTCGTCTGAAAGACAATAGCAGTTTTTTGTTTTGGCTGACTACTGACAATTAGAGCATCATAAACCAGATGTCAAACATCATGTCTTGAGTAACTTTTTTCTTCAAAATTTGCCCATCCCTCTTGTCATCATGACTCAGCTACCTAATTTAGTCCATTGGATAACACTGTCCTTGCTCAGTACCTGTTTTTATTTTATCAGAGCTAGGGAAAGAAAGAATATCTGCAAAATACATTGATTTGCTCTGAATGTTTCCTTAACTTTTAAGAAAACTGATGCACAATTAGTAGACTCAGAAGTAAACATAAAATGAAAAAAACTTCAGAGGAAAGGCCTCTCACTCCTACAGGATTATTCCCTGACCTATTTTATTACAATTGTATCTCTATGTCACTGAACTGTTCCTTCTGTGCTAGTTTCAGCTCAGTGACTTGTACCACTTAGTGCCTTTGGGAGGTTGATCTGTGCAGATTTCATTCTTGGAGCATGTCCCTAGAGATTTGATTTTCATTTGCTTCAATTTATCTCTCTAAAGTAAGCAATCATCTCCCTCTTTTGAATGCTCGTTTTTGAAGCAATATAGATATTTATGGTAGCACTGTTTAGAGATATGTCAACTGCTAATCTGAAAGAAAGGGCTTGAGAGCAGCAAATTGATTCATGATGGTAGAGGACATTTTCCAGTGTTTCAGCCTGGGAAATCCCAGGTGTGAGGATGGGAAGCCTGGACATCAGACATCCGAGCTGGAATGATTCTTTTGACCAGGTGGTTTAACTTCTAAAACACCAGGACAAATGGTCAAATTCCCTTTTTTTTTCTGGGATATCTAAAAGCCACCCTGGTAAATGCATACCACTTACCAAGTTTTTGTCATGTTATTAGCAGAGAAGTGCCAGTGTATTCAAGGGAAGAGAACAGTGACCTAAAAGGGTGTTAAGGGAGATTGAACTAAGTACTGAGCAGAGCTTAAAAGAGCAGATGATTTGTGTCTTAGACATAGAAAGCAAGGTGCATAGTGCTCACAGTGATGGGATAGCAAATATATTGAGTCAGATGTGTAGTCTGAGGAATTATTACTGGGTTTAATGGAAAAAATTTGGCATAGAAATTCTCTGTGTATATACAATTATTTTCAAATTTTATGAATCAGGAAATTATACTAGAAATTCATAGATGAATATGCTCTAAAGCTAAAAAGATTATTATTATGACATGCTAATATGACCTCTTGTGTGTTCCAAGTAGGGCAAACATAATTTCTACATAATTTCCATGGTTTCTGCATAAAAATAGTCCTGTTAGCTTGAAATTTGACTGATTATTAGAAATATATAAGGTAGTATTATTATATAGAAAATATTTTCTAAATATTTCTCTAGTAACTATACAATTAATAGACTAATATTGTGTGTTAATATTAGTATTATAACTTGCTTGTGAAGTAAAAGGATTTGAAAGTATGGGTCTATAACCTACAAAACCTCTATCAAGAGTAATTTTTATTGAAGCATTAACAGAAGCATAGATTACTAACTAAAATACATCCATCTCATATTTACTTGAGAAGCTTGTCATTGAGCATGCTGTATTCACAATGCATGACCATGGTGGATGAAAGCGTATTTTATCTGCCTGGGTGTAAATAAACTTTTGGAGCTATACATGAGCTTCCTCTCTCAAAGTTTGGCTTTCTGAACATTATACATCTTATTAAGTCCAGATTTGTCCATGACAGGCAATATAGAGAGACGTTTCCTTCTGAAAAGACCTTCATCTTTTCTGAAAATTGGTGCAACAGATATTCCTGGGGACATTCCTCTCTTCCCATTGAGTAGTAAATAGAGCGGAGGAGTAGCAGAGGCAAGAAAGCTAACCTTTCCTTACCTAAAGATAGGGAAGAAGAATCTTGACAAATCTTAAAATCAAGGGGTTTTTCCTATCCAGATTCAATATGCAGAAAGGTCATAAATTGAATATGAAATTAAATTAAATGATAAATGAGACTTCTTTGAATACAAATCAAGTTGCTAAAATGGGTAGTTAAATTCCCTAAAAATAAAATGAACCGCAGAACCTTCAATATTAAGAAAAATTCTGCACTAGTTCTTCATATGGATTTTATGAGTGGTATTTTGGAACTCAGAGGTGCCTTTGCAATGAGCTTATCACTGCACTTCACTGGCAAAAACCATTTTGACATAAAGTCAGCTGTTAGTGTTGGTGATAGGAGATTCTGTTGGTTTTTTTATTTTGCACTAACACAAGAATGATCCATAACACAAAAAGAACTTTCATCTCAGATGCAGTTTTCATTTCACTGTTAGCAGTAAGCAGTAGTTTAGAAGGGGTGCAGATATGGATATGAGATTTTGAAGGTGAGGGAAGAGACAGTGAGTGAGGAGATCCCCAGCAAGTTCCCAACACGCAGGTGTTAAGCTTCCTCACAGTCCAGCTGCCTTGCTAGCCCCTGCTTCTCCAGCTCCTTCAGCTACCATAAATACCCTGCACGTACCCTTCTACACAGAGAGACTGGTAATGTGCACATATATCTATTTGGGCTGACAATTAAGAACTATGGGCAGGAGGGTTTAAAATTCTTCAAACCTCTGGACACCTTCAGGACTTGATCCATCTAGAAATTACTTTCAATATGTTTTTTAGGTAGACTGCAATTAAAACCCTTCTTTGCAGCACCTGGTGTTGGTACCTTTAGATGACACTACTAATGCACTAAAATTTTCCAAGGAGTGGAAGACCCTAAGGAGGAGAAAGACTATAAAGCCAGTTGTGGTGTTTTTGTTATTGTTTCAACAATTTTGTCCTTGAGCTGAAAGGGAGAGAAAAAAAACAGGAAGAAGCTGGTCACAGAACAAATAAATATGGCATTGGTTCATATTTATTACAACACATTGGATAAAAATGAACAATGGCAACTATCAGCTTTCGTGCACTTCCTTGGAAAAAACCAGTGTTGTGTAACTTGGCCAAAAAGACTCTGACATATACCACTGCACATATACAGCCCAGAAGGGGAGTTAAACGAGCACCAGAAGAAAATAGCTGTTTTACTCGGAGGTCCTGTTTACTTGGAATATTTATTACTTTAATCGAAAAATATCAGTTTACCATATCAATTGCACAATTTCTACTCTTTTGGTTTTCATAAGAATTCCAATAAACTCATTTTGCTACTGAATGGGAGAGATATTAGAAAGATTCAGCGACTTGGGGGGATAGAAAGGAAAAAAGAAAGGTCAGCACAGAAGAAAAGGCTTAGATGAAAGTATGTCAGAGCAAAGCTTCCCATGAAAGATTATTGAGAATAAAGCTTTTTTTTTTTTTTAAACAGACATAAAAAACAATATATAAATCAAGAGCACAAAAGCCCTGTTTTATGATTTTTTTTCTGGTGCTGTTTAATTTCTTTATATCTTCTTTTGCCATTGTTAAAAAACAGCCAAAACTTCAAAGGCATGCTGCATGTGTTCTAAATCAGGACTTCAGTGCTGATGTATGACAGCACAAAAATTAAAACTAAATAAATGTGCTGTCTAAACTACCATATTTCTCAAAAAAATTACTTTAAAGCCTTTAAAAATTAGAATTATTGATTGCTCTTACTTTGCCAACCATAATGTTTTCACCAGAGTAAGGGACAAAATATTATATTAAAAAGAGAGCAAGAAAAAAGAGCGTTGTCTGAACATATCTGAACACCTGTATTTGGCTGTCTTGCAGTTTTGTCAGACAGGCAAGGGGGAAAACGAAACTTTCCAGTGATTTGTCAGATAGTTGATATGGACTGCATAATTTTTCAGTTTATTCACTGTTTTCTGGAAGGCTCCTTGACAGTCAGGGTAAATCGATAAAAACAAGGCAGTATATCTGTGAAGAAAAGAATAGCATTTCTGGTTTATCACATAAAAATGGTTGTAAAATGGATGTATTCTCATGAAAAATATTTTGTGCAAGCTTTTTACTATTTTTTTTTTCAAAATATGAACTTTGTAACATGCTGAGTTAAGATTCCATTTTAATTTACTTGCTTTGGGTAGGACCTGGCTGTTTCCTCTTAGTGAAATTGCATGTCTGATTCTAAAGGTGTCTGGCCACAGCACACCCATTAAATCTGCTTGCAAAAAAAATTGCGTGACTGGGGTCTTTGTGGCGTCCCTTTTCCTCTGGCCTCTACTTTTACAATGGCCATTTGCTGTTCTTCCACTAAGTCATCTTGATTTGTATTGACTCACTTGTTTTATCAGGTTACAAAAGGGGCAAGTGGCCCAGGCAAATAGGAATGTAAATGCTGTTCTTTTTCATAAACATCACTTTTACTTGTAGGACTCATTCATCCCATCCCCGGTAGTGTTCTTTTCCCAATTCTTATTAAGAAATAGTCACTGGCACTAATTTATGTTCTCATTTAAGTCTGAGGAGTGGTATTTGTTTGAAAATGTTCCTGGATATTTGTGTCATCAAGAGAACTGGTTATTTACTAGTTGCCGTTTTATCTTATTTAATCCCTATTCTGTTCTGTTCAGTTGCTTCATTTACACATTAAGAGAGCAGATACTATAGGATGTCATTTTATGAGCACTAATAAGAAATAGATGATCAAGTTTAGGAAGTCAAAGTATGCAGTGTGCTGGGAGTCTCTAAGCTGAACATAATGTCTGGCAAATACTGGCATATGTTTACAAACAGTGTTACAAGCATGAAACAGGGCTACACTATCTGACCTTTTCATTTATTATTGCTTTGATCATTTCCATTAATGTGCAAAATATTGACCATACTTAAACGTAATATAAGGACAGGGATAACCTCCTAGGGAGTTCGAGGTATTCTGGGCTGCCCCAGCTTTAACCACCTGACGCTGGTGTCTCAGCTGAAAGCCCAGATCCCTGAGATTACTAGTGGTGCCTCCAGAGGCTGACTCAAGAGTTCCAGAGCTCTCCAGGAGTGGCTAACCCCAAAAGAATCTCTCACGGTTAATTGCAGATTTTTTTGGTATATACTAAGCGCTGAAGTTGCCTCTTCCACATGTGGAATTCAGAGTTTGCCAAAATTCATCTTGGAGCTGGTTACTTTGAGATTTTTAATGAGTATGCTCATATAGATAACACATTTTTATTTTGGGTAAATTTTGTAATAAAGGCTTTACAGTGTTTCATCAAGGAAAGGATTCATCACTGTTTCCATATAGACGTCACCTAGAACACATGTATGGAAGTGATAGGTGTGCCTTTCATATTGAACTTTCTAAGATGGGGCCTGAAATTTTGTTCATAGAAAAAAGAAACATCAAAAATTTAAGACACTGCACATTTATAGTGGGAACAAGCAGAAGTTACAGTTATGTTGTCTATGTTTCTGCTTCTGCCTTTTGCTTGAAGAAGTCAGAATTTATTAGTGGCAGTCATTTGATGACTGACAAGGGAATACTCTTGGATTGGCAGTGTCACTGCCTTTCCCTATAATACTCTCTGCTGTCCAATGAACTCCTAAAACCTGTCATTTCTGTTCTCCTCATTTCGTTCCTAATTAAGATAGCAGCAGCACATAAAATTAAATAAATGAAAAATTTGAATCTGAAAGCACTGAAAGTAGCATCTATAGAGACTCTTCCCAGAACAAGTTTTCCAGTTTGGCTCAAACAGTCAGCCATCTATAGGATGAATGAGTTGCTCACTTCAGTCTTGCCTGAAATTGTTTACACACTCCTTCCTTGAAACAGTAAATCTAGAAATTGTATACAAAAACTGTGCACAAAGGAACATTATTTGGGTCGTAAGGTCAATTGCTCTGAAGTTAGACCAAGAGAGATTTATGATTGCTTGCACAATGGACCCCTTTTGCATATGCTGTAAGATAGAGATGTTAACTGAATGACCATCTACTATTCTGGACCTTTGCTTTTCTCTGCATAGAGAGGGCCAAGTTCAGGTTTTGACTATAAGCCAGCAGTAAATGCTAACTTCATAGTTTCTGCCTAAAGCTAAAAAATATAGGAAATAAATGTTCCTCTACCTCTCCTCTGTATATATTTCTGTTATCCATTTTCCTATAATTAAAAGCAACCTTAAAAGCTATGAGTTATGTGGTTGATAAAAAAAAAGTCACTGTGCTGCCCTAAAGTTCTTGTTTCTTAAATCCTAATTCAAGATTGAAGGAAAATGTTTTTATTTTTCTAATCTTACAATGTGTAACATCAACTGTCGGGTCACTTATGCATTGCAACTGACCATGAAAAGCCACAGCCAGAAATTCAAGGCAAACTCTAATATAAATATTAACTTACTTGCATTATATAGTGGTCCCATTCAACAGGTACTAGTCACATCAAAGCAAATTTCTCTCAAGCGTTTCCAGACATAGTGAGAGTACAGGAAGACCCAGTACAGAATGTGCAAGTAAAAAAATTCTAGCCTGAAGGGGTCATAAGGACTATTCCTGCCTGTTTCTTGGGCATCTGAAACAGGATAGGAAGAAAAATAAAGTGTTTTTTTACAACCTTCTCTGCCTGCAACCACACACCTGCTCAGTCACACCTGTGTCAGCCCTGGTGGCTGCATGTGTTGGATTTCACACCTTTTGAATAGACAACAATAGATAACATCCAGATCTTACTCTGATTTGTATAGATTTTAGCACTAAAGAAATGTTTTTTATTAATAGCCATCACTGCCAAAAATCAACTTAAGTTTGGAAATGTCTTTTTTCTTTACCTACCTGCAAGCACTTGTCCTCGGACATGTTATCTACTCAGATATGAGCATTCAGTCCTTGCAAGTGTTATAATAAATACAAAGATTTACTGTTTGAGTTCACATTGGGTACAAGGAAAAGAAAAAAAAAATCTTTATTTGTTATCTTTGTTAAAAAGACTTCCAGGCCATCTTTGAGCTGTTCCAGTTTGGACTAGGTATATGCCAAGGTTCATCAGCTTGAGATGGAGTCATACATCACCTGCGGAAGAGACAGAAGCCACCTTTTCCACTGCTACTAAGGATTTGTATATATGGAAAGGTAGTTTCAGTTTATTTGTGATGACCCATTAGGAAAAGCTGTGGTCTGGGAAGATATTTAAATAGCTAAAAGGTTAGAAGGAGCAACTGCTATTGGTTCCTCAAGTTCAGACGAAATCGGGAAACTTGTGCATTCACTTAAAATTTCTGTTCTAGTTGATAAAATGTGCATCTCCAAATATGTATTTGAGCTTTAATGTGTATTTCGTTCACAATTACTAAACTTATTTTACTACGGTTAAGAGAGGGAAAGTGTCTGCTTTTAATAGGCCAAGTTTTGCTCACAGTTCCAGAAATATAAATCCATTGCAGCCATTTGATTACTCCAGATTTTGTCGCTGTGACGGTATGGTAGGATGTCTGAATAAATGGCAAGTGATGTGATTGCTCCTAGGGAGACCAACTTCTTGTCAACTACCTGCCTATTTAAATTTTTTAATTGCTGAGTGATGTTCATGTTAATATTACTGAGGGACTGTGTCACCTTTCTCTGCATATAAAGGATACAAAAGTGTATCCCTGGTGAAAAATTCAGAAATGCTCTGCATCCCCTTGTAGAAAGAAGATCAGACTTACTGTGCTGTCCTTACTTTCTGACCCTTTCTGATGGTTATCAGAAAATCTGTTTCCTTAACAGTGTTTAGTTTCATACTCACATTCATTTTTCCCTGCTCTTCCTTCCATGCCTTTATTGTCTTTTAGTCACAAGTATATTTATTTGTCATCTTATTTAATAAGTCTCTTTTATTAACACAACAAACACTTTTTCTCTTTTTCCCAATTCTCTTATGTCCCTTTTTTTCTTTCCTCTTTGTCTCTCATGAGTAGTTAATATTAATTAACTAATTAATTCCCTCCAACATAGTTTCTAGAACTAATATCTAGGTAAAAACAATGGGAAGATGCTAAAATTTTGGTCCATGACCATTTATTTTATGAAATTAAATCAACACTTTGGCCAAAACTGAGAATGACTAAAAAGTTTATCCTCTGCTGGAGTGACCACTTCATGTCCTAATGAGTGGAATTATTCTGAATTTGATATTTTTCTCTTTTTATCTCTTTTTATTTGTAGTGACAGTTGAATGCCTTTCTTGTCTAGGGTTTCTAAGCAGCTTTGCTATGAAGTATGAATAGATTTTGCCGAGACTCAGCTACTGGGGCTCTTCAGCTTTCATCAGAGCAAAGAATAAATGCAATCCTGGTGTTCCAATTTGATATACCTTATTTTCTAAGATTCTAGAGCCACTAGAGAGCTTTGAGCCACTGCAGCAGGTTATTTTACTTCTAGCTGTTAAAACTCTGGAGAGAGAAACAGTAGCTATTCTGGTAGTAGATTTTCAGTGTCTCCGGCTAAAAAAGCTGATGTACTGTTTTCCCTTGAAGAAGAAATAACTATTGCTGCTCAAGAAACAGTATCTCAATGTGGAATGAATGGTTTTTACCCTGTTGTGAACTTCCCACTTTTAAGGAGAATGACTAAGATGACTGTTGCAGCTGCAACAACATCTGGAGTCCTCAAATTACCTTGACACTAGTTAGCTAGATTTAGGTCTGAGTGTAGCACAGAAATGCCATTGTTTGCCTTGATGTTTCTATTGTTCAGTGAAGATTACCATTTATTTTAGGTTTGCCAGCTTCCCTTAATTCTGCTGTCATGCTATGGTAACAGCAGAGATAGTGGTAATTTGCTTATGTATGGATCCTGCAGAATCAGGAGTGATTCTGCTCCTCACTCTGAGAAAATCCAGAAGGTAGTACTCCTTGACTGCTCAGCCACCTGAAGGCATTTTCCCCCCAGGCTTTATGGTCATTGTTTTAACTTTCTCTAAGAAAAGGTAGAAAACCACTGAGTGAAGAACTCCATAAGACTTCTGAAGCACTAGTTATCAAGCAGTAATTGGTGGGTCACCACTTGACTGCAGAATCTCACAGAAAGGCTCCTTCAGATAACTATGTTGGCAAAGACTGGAAAGACAGGGGTGAGATATTCAATAGTCTAAGAAAATATTTTATTCTCATATGTATTTTTTGGGGGACTGGGGAAGGGGTGGGGGGAGGGCTGGTGTGGTAGAATTTCTGTGGAAACAAAGAGACCAGAAAATAAAAATGTTTTCTACATATTTCCACCTGTTGTGCATGAGAGCAAAGTGGCATCAATCCTGCCTTCACCTGAGGCCCATGCAGCTCCCTGACACCTTTTCTTGTGCTCCCAGTAGGTTAAGGCTCCTGCAAACTCTGCTGTGTAATAACATGACTGACAAGGTTCTGACATAACTTCCATATTCATGGAGAAGGCTGGATAGAGTCACCTATGTCATTCAAATGGTAGCTACAGTTGCTTTTACAATTCCACCATTTCAAGTCATTTGTGTGTCCTTTTAATAGTATGAAAAGGTATAAAAGGGCTGTTGTCTGGGTTGAAATCACATCCTTAATTCTTACATGTTTTTGTAATAGAACAGCATAATAGAAAGTTGCTCAATGTATTTTACTTGGAAATTGCAATTAAACAGAAGACTTTAAGGAGTCAGACCCCAAACCTAGTTTCAATACCATTTCCTTTAGCGAGTTTTACACATTACCTTTTCAATAAGTGGTGACAGGCAGTGCATTTCTGTGTGATTATAGTATATGTCAGGTGGGGTTAACAGGCACAGGGCCAGAGGGAAAGTGAGTAACTATATGAGATGTACAGTAATCCCTTAGAAACACACTGCCTTATTCCCTTCTGATTTTATAAAATGATGTTTATTAAACAATGTGATCCAAATCCTGAGGGGCAATAGACCTCTGATACTAATACTGAGTTCACCAGGAAACTTGTTGCCAAATTGGTCAGGAAATAGAGTGTTTACTTCAAGTCTATCCACCTACAAGAACCTCTCCCTGATATTCTTATTGTATGTATGTCTCTAGTCTTGGAATGATGAATGGTCCACATCTGGACGCTAGGTCTTTAGATAATGGTATATGCTGATTAACGCTGGCTAAGGAACGAGCTCTTAATTTAATCTGATATGTTGATGTGGCAGGGTCAGTAAATGACTGAAAATAAAGCAAGAGCCTTAATTTGTATGCTCTGAGAAACTGTATAAGTTGGATAGATCCTTTAGTCCATGTGATTTTCTTGGCAGAATATTGTAGACCATCTTCAGAAAATGGCAGTCAGTTCTTAGCTTCTGAGTGATGGGGTTTAAATCAGATCCTTTGTGTTAGTCTCCTGGGTCAATTCAACATTAACTGACTTGGCTTTTCATCAGTTAGAAAAAGAAATAAGGCTAGATCTTCCCATCAGATTATTTTTAGTTATAACTCAGTGCCCACATTTCAGCTATTCATGTATAACAGCAGAAACTTTGCCCCACATATTTTAAAAATGTGTCAAGTTGATTTTATAGGCAGTAGCATTATAATAAACTTCTCCAAACTTAATCAAGCTTACTGATTTATTTGGATAGTCAATAGTAGTATCTGATTTTCATTCCAGTGTGGATTAGAAACAAATTCCTCATACTTTGAATTATTTTTTTATCAGATGTCTTGTTTTTTAGCCAACCCCTTATTGAGTCTAGACTCCGATTTGGAGATAAAATCATCTGTAACTTGTAACATCAGATGCATATATTGTATATCAGTTTAAATCAGGCAACTTTATCAGATTTGGAAGAAGTTATTATGATAACAGTAACACCACATGCTCTATCAGCTTGGCAGATTTCACAGTACGTGGGACAGATTTTTACAAATAATTATTAGCCTGATTATCTCCATAGAATCCCTTTAGAGGGTTTTTAGTCTCCAGAAAAAAAAAAATCTCTCCAAACTCCATGGAGAATCCCCTCACCCTACAGATGAAGGAACAGCCTTTTCCAGTGAGATCTGAATCCAAGATTCTGAAATACCGGCTTGCTGTATGAAGTCCTACATCTCCTCTCTTCTGGCTTCTGCTCTCTGATGCAGAACAACTACTTGTTCTTGAAAAAAACAGTGAAGGTCTCTGTTGGACGGATCGTCTTGCATCCTGTCTGGCTTCACTTAGTAGAGGATTTTCTAGATAGGAAGGAAAATAAAAAAGAGAGGAAGGATAGCAGGACAGTGAAGAAATTACTACTTGGGGCAGCTATCATAAGGGGCAGAGATGAAGGAAACGTAAGGAAACAGAGAAGAAAGGAAGGCACAGAGCAAAGAGCTAGTAAGAACAGGGCTAAAAACATCCAAACAGTTTTGGGGATATCGAAAGGTTCCTGATTTGGCTTTGGCAGCTGTAATCTGTGGTTGAATATTTTCCCTCTGAATCCACATAAGTACTGTAAGTGTTCTAAAAACTTCATCATTATTTTGTACATTACCATGACCTTTCCTGGAGGGTGCAGAATCCCTACTGCTTGATAATGCAAGTTACAAAAGAAATCCATTCCTTTTATTTGTAGCATGAATTAACTGGGAGAAGAGTTTGGGGGAGTGTTCTTCCTCCATATGTTTTCTCTGAGGAACGTTTTGTCTGGTGGTCAATGCTGCCTTGTGTGTGAAGGTGTACAAGTTCCTCCTTCCTGAAGGACTAAGCAAATGCTATGGACTGTATGACACACTTGGATACATCCATATGTCAAGTGAGTTGAAAATACCATCTTACTGAGCATTGCAAGGTCACCTCTTCCTGTAGCGAGACAGGTTTGCATTATTTGGCTTTCAAAGAGGTATCCTATGTATCCTTGAATATATATTAATAGAGATTTAATAAATTATGTTCAGTGTAGCAGCTGAAGAGCACCTAATTATGAAAAATATATTACTGTATGCCTAACAGGCATGCAATAAAAACATCTATTACATAAATTGTTAATCCATAAAAATGTGTTCCTGAGACTATTGGTATTTATTTAACATACAATTACTGTCTAATTTAATCTAAATTAAATGCGTGCTTGAGACATGTGATTTGAAGTGTTACTGTGCTTCCTTCTCCCATATTAAAAGCAAGAAATCAGCAGCTAATGCCTGGAGGCCAAATGTACCATTTAAATTCAGTACCTCAACACTAACATTTGTAATTTCAGCCATTTGGAAAATGTTTTTCATAAGAATGTATTTGGCGTTAAAATCTCCTTTCCCCCCTCACTCAAGGCCACGTCCTGCCAACTGAGTCAAGTCTCTGACTTCATCCAAATGAAGTTTTGATTCAATAAAAGGTCCTGAATTAAGAGCTGAGAATAAAATATGTTCTCTTATCACAGAACACAAGCTTTGCAAAATGTCCCAGCCCCTACTAGTGCTGGAAGGGTAAATTATCATTTGACTCCTGTATGGACATATTTATTTAGGACACGTAGCCTGGTGACTCAGGAAGTTATGTAAAAACTGACCCAGTTAATTTTAGATGCTATTGTTGGAAGAATATCAATGAAAATTAATCAAATAGTCACGAAGGAACCACAGGGAAGGAGAACAGAACACTGGTGGGTAGAATTTTGGCAGCGATCATCGCAACAGTTTAGTGAGAGGAAAACACATTCTCAAATAAATTAGAGAGTAATGACATGATTAAATGGTAAATAATAGTTAAATACATGCTTGGAGGTCCAGGACAGAGACTGTGGAGGTTTTGTGTTTTGCATGTATTCCTCTCCAGGCTGCTCCAAGTATCCAGAGGAGCTCACCAGAGCTCTGCCTGTAATGTAGGGTTGGGTTTTAGCTTATAAGACACTGAAGCCAAAAGAGCTGTTGGGGCCCTGCTGCTGAGGCTGAGAAAGCTGATGCTTTCTCCATAACTGTAAAGCTGCTTCAGCCTTTTGTTGTTGACGTGTCCTTGTTCCTTCACCAGCCGTCTCCAATGAGCAAGGGCAAGCGCCACGCCTTTGTTCAGCCTGCCGTCACCCAAAAAATGCACAGGAGACATCTGCTCTCCTTATGCACAGTGAGGGAGAGGGAGGGAGTCTCTCTTCTGCTGAGGCAGGTTTAGTCCCCACTAACTGAGTGTTTGTACATTTGCTGGCAAGCAAATTGAGTTGCATGTATGACTGTTTATGCAAACAAGGAGTGCTGCGGTGCTGGCTGGGAGTGCACCCCATCCATATGGTTCCTTTCCCTGTCTGCTGAGGAAAGGATGCAAAAAGAACAACATTTGCAAGATGTCTTCATTCTCAAATGCTTCTTTTGCAAAATGGGAGGCTGTCCATACAAACTGACTTGCTAACTACTTCAACCACCCGTAACTCCACACACCGTTGTGTAATGAGCCTGTCAGAGGGGAACTGACCTGGATAAGAGGTGTTTTACCTGCCTTCTCCTTGTCACTGTCCATTTCAGGTTATCAGAGTAAGGGCACCTCAAAAACAACAAAAGAAAGCTGAAATAACTCTGGATTCTCCTTTTATAGGGTTTTTATATGGGTTTTGGTTTTCAGCAAGTCCAGGTAGAGTACAGTTGCTGTGGTGATTTTGGTCAAATGAGGCTTCAGAAGCCTCATCCATGGCATTCCTTGCTGCTTAGCAGAACTACAAAGAGTGTGGGGGAAGCATATCTTTACAAACAAAAAAACCCAGAGTCCTTACTGGGGTATCAGTCCACTAAAAGAGGGTGGAATTACTTGCTTAGATGGTAATTCAAGTGATCAGCACACTGTGTCCTTCAATAACAGCCTGACAGCTTGTTCATTGGTGTATTACAATAATAATTTTATCTCTTTCCACCTTCCCGCACTAGAATAATTTCTTACAAAAGTCTGAATATTGTATCTCCTCCAATAATAGTACTGGAAGAGGGTAAAAGGTATAATTAAATATTACATGTTAAGTTTTTGTTTTGAAAGTTTATATTTTTACTTCAAAAGCTGTCAGATGACAGCTCATATATGGCTTATCTCTCCATTACATAACATGGCTTATAATGGTTACTGTCTGAATCTGGTCTTCTCTGCTTGGATGTACAATTGTGTACCCACAGATTTTTTTGTAAAGAAAATATAAAACACTTCGGTGAGTAGGAATTTCAGAATTACTTAGTAGTGTTTTTTTTTCTTTTTTGTGGAAATCAAAGGTTAATCATAATATTTAACAGGATGATAGCAAATGAATATTAAGTGCTTTTGAAAGTTCTGCCCAGGATATCCAAATGTTGGATCTGTTGATGAAGCAAGTACTTTTAATGTTTAAATTACAGAAATTATGAAAATAATAGTTGGCACAAAACCAGTGCCATTCTCACAATTTCCTGGCACACTGCATGGGCCTAATTTTATTAAATGCTGCACTTCTCTAAAATGCAAAATCACTGAGCACATTTACAAGAATATTTCAGCAGGTACAGAGAAGAAGGGCCAAGAACTGCTGCTGATTTCTAGATTCATGTGAGTTGGAAGACCCGGGATTCAAAATGCTTGTCTGACTCCTTCTCACCTTAAGTTAGCCAGTGCTTGATCTCCTTATATCAGGGGAGATGACAGATTCTTTTAATGGTGCTTGTTACTATTTTCTTCTTGTTTTCATTAATTATTTGGCATGAACTACAGCCCATCTTAAAACTATTACTTGACTGGGATTCCTTTCTTTCCATTTTCTTACTTCTGGACTCCAGGGGATTTCCTTGAGGAAACTAACATCTTTCCTAGGATCCAAGTTTCTTTGTTAAGAATTTCCATAAGTCACGCAGTCACTGGCAATGTTGGTACTGTTAGCTAAAGTTATTTCTTCACTTTCTAGAAAGTCACCTTTACTTTCTCAGGGTAATTATACTGAAGAAAAAACCCTTCATGTTAATTTGAGTTAGAAACAGTTTATCTTGTTATCATCTTCTCTGTTCAAAAGGATGCTTTCTGTATCACTCATTGCATCCTGATTCAGTCAGGGGTGATTATTATAGCGTTGGTGCTAGGAGAATCATCAGGAAACCACGCAGACAAACTAATACTGTAACAATGTCTGTCGGTTATGTTATGTATGGTTGTCTAAAAGAAGAAAAGGCATAGCAAGAGTCTCTGCATGTATTGCCATACAAACCTCAGAAGATTGCAATGTGGAGGTAGCAATACTTGCAGTCATACAAAATTCTCCAAATGTGGAGGGGAAACAGGGTAGAGCTTTCCCTTCACAGAACCCATGTAACACAAAGGATAATGTTATCTTAAAAGTGCTGTTGGATTTCTCACAGACTCAAAGGGTGAATTATAAATGAGGGGAGCCTGCGCCTGTTCATTCTTCTTCATTTCCTTTAAATGTTGTATCTTTGACTCACTTTACACTGCTGGCACACTCCTTTTATGAACCCAAAGATCTCATGTGTAACATGCAGACAGAAATAAATTCTGTAGGTAAAAGACAGCAGAAATTGGCTAAAGATCAGAGGTTACACTTCTTCCTCCACTTTTATTATCCTGTCTAAATTTGGTCTTTTGTAGAGAGGAGTGGGTAGAGGGAGGGAGGGGTGCTGTTTTTTGGTTGGTTTTTTTTTCCATGAGGAAAGGTTGAGTTTAAATGAGAGTTTAAGGTTTTATGTTATTCAGCCCTTTATGTAATTTGAACCACAGTGTAGTTACTTTGCTGGGATCAAAACTGCAGTACTTTTAAGGTACAGAAGACTGGGAAGTGGGTCAAGGAAAAATTATTTCACTTCAATTATTTCACTTGAAACTGTGATCATTTATATGTTAAGTGGCAAGTAGAGAAATTTTGCTGTTTTGGGGTTTTTTTGTCTGTACAGCTAATCCAGATTTGATATCATTAAAGTCTCTATTCTAAAAACAGTTGGACATGTGCTTAACAAAGATGTCCATTTTACATCATAAGATGAAAACAGAATTAAATGTGGGTTTAGAAAATTTTTTAACTTTTTAGAAAATTAAAGAATTAGGAAAATATTCTTGTAATTTTCACAGTTTTACTTTTTGGTGGTCTTCCTCATGGGAACATAGTAAAAAGATGTTGACTTTCCTGTCTTTCTAGAACTCCAGAGTTTATCAGGTACCTTCTAATGCTTCATTTAAGGATATGAAATGCACTGGAATCAGTAGTGATGACCATCAATGGAGCAACTAGTACAGACCAAGTGGAAAAGTTAAGAACAAGATATAATGTTTATTTAACGTCGATAGTTTCAATTCCTTATTTATCATTTCTTACTTAAAAGAGATTGAACAAAAACAATAGCTGTCCTAGGAAACCACCACAAAAATTCTTTCAAAAATCTTCACTCCAAATTGACATATTTCAAGCAATTTTTCTTGTCATTAAAAATGTAATAAATTAATTACTTGAATCCCAGATGAAAACTTTGCGGCAATGTCTGTGTAGTTATAGATCACAGAAAATGAAGGACCATCATTTTTAGCTATGGTGCAGAGTTTCTTAGAACGCTCTAGGTCAGGAGTGAGTGATACTGGTAGAGATAGCTACAAAGTTCTAGATAGTTTCAATTTATACCAAAACCCTGAATTAAAGTTGTTAGTGCTGCTTCCAAAAACACTTCAAGATGCGGCTAAAAGGTAACATATGTTTCCACTATCTCTCAGTCCATGATTTTCTGTTATTCTCAAACTTCAAATACAAAGGAAGAACCAATTTTTAAATAAAAAACCCTTCATCATCCTATTTGAAAAGCACAGTTATTTTAAATTATAGCACCATAGTTTAACTACAAATATTATTTGTCATATCAATGCCATAAGTGACCAGGACTATATCAGATCTCTCTAAAACACATGGGTATATATCACATTGGTGTACAAATAGGAAGAGAATCCAGGGTGATAATGGTTAATAAAGATAAGAAAAGAGACATCTTCATGTTTCAACTAATCTCCAGCAATGAGGGATCAGCATGAGGGACATTATCTCACATGTGCCTCATACAAAATTCCGATAATAACTCCAAAGCATCTGGTGTGGGCCGTGGTCAGAAACAGGATACTGGACTAAGTATATCCTATGCTCCCTGCACAGTATTCCAGAGCTTTCTACATTCTCATGCAGCAGATGTGAAACATGCCTGCAATATCTCTTCTGCTTTAATTATTTCCACTCCTGTATTTGAACCCCAGGTTTTGGTCACCTAACCAAGCAATTGCTGAAGCTGGCGGACGGCCGCGTGGTGCTGGCACTGGAGGGAGGACACGACCTCACTGCCATCTGTGACGCCTCTGAAGCCTGTATAAATGCCCTTCTAGGAAATGAGGTAAAACATAAATCATGGTAGGTGGAGAGAGTGATCGAAGTTTGCTGAAGCTGCTATCTTTTATATTCTTTAGTAACAATGGTGTCAGCCCTTTTTTAATTTGGTAAAAAGAACCATGGAATTTGAATATGTCTTAGAAATGAACAGACCTCAAATGAGCTGGTTTGCATAAATACCTCTGAATTAGATGATTATACAAGTCCTTTAGTGTATGCCTAAATTAGTCCCAGTTCTGAGTAATATTTAAAACCTCCAAATTGCTTTTAGTGATGTGCTGAATACCAGACTTGACATCATCGGTAGTCATTGGTGTGCATATCATCTATTAGGAATGGACCTTTTAGCCATCTATCATGGAAAAAAAATGGCTTTTCCAAGTTAACTGGTAATCTCAGAAGCTGGATATTGAAAGGCACATTTTTTGCAGTGTTTTGACACTTCACTTTTGAAACATTAATAAAAATGTGTACATGACTTAAAAAAAAACCAAAATACTTATAAATGAAGATTCAGGTTGATCTGTATGCAGTTGAAATGGAGTTTCCAAGAGTTATCAAACACTATGTATGTTAACAACTTTTGAGAGGATAATATTAGACTAAATAAATGTGAGTATGTGCTATTTTTGTACACAAATGCAAGATGCAGATTCGTATTAGTGAAAATTTTTCTGCTGTTCACTAGAAAATATCTTTTGTCCTATAAACACAGTGAGAAGAAAAAAAATTGCTGAAGATGCAGCCAAAATAATTTATGAAGGGGCAAAAGCTTTTACCATAAATTTTGAATTTTTCAAGATCTTGTTATAAAGTGGAGTGTGCTACTTTGTTTCCCCCTCAGGGGAAGTCTTAATAGCTGTATAATCTCTCCAATCAAATGTATTTTTGCCAAATTGCAAGCTAGTCTGCCAGTTCCCTTCCACTTCAAGGCTTCATACCTATGTGAACAAGGTGCCACATTACTATGTGCCTTCTGATGGATGTTAGGTAGAAGAATTTTCCAAGTGTTCTTTTAAACCTTTGCTTTTCATCTTTCTGACACATCAACAATGCTTATTATTTTTTACATTATACATACAATGAATAAAGTGTTAGCTTTTTCAAAAGTATTCTCAGAAATGTAAAGCAGACACCAGAAAAAAAAAAAGAAAGGTTTCAACGGGTTTTATCTACTGTCACATTTGACAAACTCCATAAGGAAAGTTTTCCAGTGTGGTGGCATATTCTACTAAAAGAGCTGCTCAGCTCAATGTTAGTTCTTTTATTTAGGTACTGAAATATGGATTACATAACCCAGCTTGAGGCATTTGACAATTTTAGTGAGTGCAGCGTTGCCTTCCTGATCAGCTGCCATTCCGGGGCACTCTCATTGATATTTCTGTTGTCATCTTCCCTGTTTTAGTAACTTACAACATCAGTGGCTTTTCATAGCATTTCTAAACCCATTGCCAGAAATTTGCACCCTTGAATGGTACTGTGCTGATGATGTGATGTATCTTCCTCTGTGGTAGGTGCCTGGGTCCATCTATCCAGTTATGACCATTTGGTGGTGCTACCCATTTGTGGAAACTGCCTTACTTTGTTTACCACTGTATCACACCCAACTACTATTTCTGCTATCACTGACATCATCCAAGAAAAAATGCAGATTGTGAGAAAAATGAATAAGTGTACTGGAATACAGGTTTTCTTCCAATTTATTTTAGAGTAATTTGAGACCACAAAATTAGGTAAATTGTGAGTCTGTCTGTTTTCAAAATATAGCAAAGTAAATTTCAGGAGAGACAAAAACTCATTATCTGAGAATGAACACAGAAAAATCCCCATGCAGTAATTTTTAATTCACTTGTAAAAGAACATGGTCCTTAATAACCTGAAACATCTCAGGCAATAAGCATTATTCTCATGTCATTTTGCTCACATCATTGTCCTCTGGGATGTGCACCAAATGGTTTGGTGCTGCAGAGTTTCAAAGACAAAATATGCCATGGCTGCAAAGAAAAGTACTCCAGAGAGGATGCTGGTATCAAGAGTACCACAAGAAACCAACAAATAAGAAAATAAAAAGAATAAGTTAAGGTGTTGCCAAGGAGCAGACACTAATGAGAAATTCTGATACCTAGGCAGTTAGAAACAGATTTATGGCAATATGTACCACGTGGCCCTCAGCATATACACTGCTTGATTTCAGCATACTGTTCATGAACTTGCACAGCAAACTCCAAGTGTGTTCTGCCAAGGACGGAAAAAAAGAATTCTTTAAACAACCAATTACTGTAATTTGAGGATGCATTCTTCCCTGAATGCAATTCTTTACAGGTGATTAATAGCATAATTACAACTTATTATCTGCCTTTCACTTTTACAAATAATGGTATATGGTGCCCCCCTAGTTTAAAAACACTGGCAAGATTAACTTCAGTTCTAAACACTACACATGTAATTGAACTCAAATTAGGAAGGTTGGGAAAGGACTTTGTGAGGTATCCTGCAGTTTGTCAGATGTATTTATTCATGTGCTGAGGATTAGAATTCATAAACATTTTACAGAGCTTTTTGAAAACTTCTTCTTTTCTTCTGTTGTTTTTGGCCAGGACTTTCCAATACAGAAATTCACTGCTTCATGTGTTCTCTTACCAACAGAAAAACAATTAAAAAAAAAATCCTAAAACTAGCCACACTTTCAACTTTCATGGAGTGCTGGTCTGATATGTTACCTAAGAGGTAACATCAAATTTACAAGTGCAAAATGCCTTCTTTTCTTAATTTCTCTCAGGGAATCAAGAAGGAAAACAGGTTGACATCCCAAATAGATGTATTTTGTTTTGATTTATACATGGCTTATAGCTTGGTGATTTGTTTAGTAAGATAACTTCTCACTCTTCTCTTAAAAAGTAAGTGATGACACTAGGAAAAGAATACCCTATCAAATTAATCTTCTTTAAATAATTTGGACATGGAAGGACTGGTATAACTAACACAGAATTGAGAGGAGATCCACACCCTTTCTGACAGCAACTGGAAAGAAGGCAAGATACCCTATAGTATCTGAAATGGCTCAGTTTGGTTTGGTTGTGTGAATACCTTCTTAAATAATAAGCAAACTAAAAAGGAAATTAGAGAATTATGGATAAATTTTATAAAGATAAATTTTTAATTAGAAGGTTTACATATAAAATTACTTTAAAAATATTTTGATATCTTAGGTTTTCCTCTCCATGCTTCTGTTTACAAGCAGAAAGTTTCCATGTCACTTTGAGAAAAATCCATTTGACCATTTGCAGACCTAATTAGAAGCACTGTAGGTTATCTCCTTGGAAGGAAATCTTCCTAAGGGGTGAGAAAAGATTAAGCAGCTGGGTTCCCTTGAAATCCAAAATGTAAACATGGAAAACCTTCTGGAAGGTGAAAAGGCAAGATGACCATCAGTTGCCTTAAGATATCCCTGAATTTTCTCAACATGGTTTGAGAACTTATCCATTCAAAGAGCATCTGTCAAAACAAAGGAAAAGATGGATTCAGATAATTCTAAAAGAATCGTTGCTTTTAAGTCTTTCTGAGATTATGATATATGTGCTGAAGATTAAATTCTTTCACTTACTGTGACACTCTTTAAATGATTCCATGGTTTTTCACACATTGATTATATAGATTCAAATACTCATTTTTAAAGTGTATATAGATATACATATTACTTTAAAAAACACCATTGAATATTAAGATTTGTGTTTTATTCCAAGAAGTCTGTGAAAATTGGGTTGAATATTGAGATTTTCCCCCAAAGTCTTCATTTTGGAGTATGGAAATTCCACACTCTTTTGCCCATCCTAGCTTTGGTGTTAAAAAGAGCTCTGCTATGACTTTTGGGTCCTGGTGATGGTGAGTAATGCTGGTTTAGATATGCAAGGGTACATCTGCTTTCTTTCCTCCGCATTATTTTTGGAGAGGCACTACTTGGATTTAAAATTCCCTTGGGCATGGGCTTTCCTTGAGTGCAGTATGCTAAATCCTACATTTTATTTCCAACATAACTGCATTCACATAGCAGTTCTGCTGCAACCAGAAAGAGTAGGGAAGGATTCTTTCAAGCTCAAAACTCTTTTGAGTCAAAACCTAAGGATTTAGCTTTTCCTTCATCCCATTCCTTTTAAAGCAGACAGGTGTGATATCTCCATGGGACACAGAAGTCAATTGAACATCATGGTCCCTCTGATCTGTCTACAGGTTTGGGCAGTGTTTCTTAGCTCCCCATGGCACAGCAGTTTTCTGTGGTCTGTAACAAGTGATAATTGCTCACAGATGGGGTCATGCTCTTCCTTGCTCGGAGGAAGCAGAGAAGTGCAGTCCACAGTTCCTCTGCCCAGCGGGACCCTGCAACAAAAGCACAGAGAGGATGCACGTCTGCTCTCATTGACTGTGGCGGCCAAGGCTGAATTTGGCCCCAAGTGTAAAAACATTTTTAAATGACTAAATTTAACATCTTCTAGTAAATATTCTTCTGGCTTGAATTTCAGTCTGAAGCAGAATTTGACAAAACATTGTGATTGGTTGGCTCCCAAGCATGCTTGAAAACTTACACTGGACAATTTTCTTGCAGAGTGTGAAGTATGTGCTTCTTTCTTGCAATCTGTTGAGCTGGCATTTAGGAGGGGATGGTAATTTAAGTGGAAAGCTCGTACTCTGCAGCTTTCCTGCTGATGATGAAAAGTTGGCATTTTCTCCTTTGTGGAATTCAGTGTGAATCTGGGGCTGCTTGCCAGCAAGGCAGTGAGCTCTGCCAAGAGAGCCTGGACTGCATTAAAAGGGGTTATTTACCAGAACAGGTAAGCATTTCTCTCTCCAAAATGGAAATACTCATGGAAGTGAATATGGCCTGAGATCAGTTTTAAGTTGTATGGTAAACTTGCTCACAGTCTCACATCCTCATTGTTAATCTGAGTCTAATACTAGAAAATAATTAACACTGAGTCTAAAACACCTGTCAACTCTTGCTTCAATAAACCCAGAGTCTAGAAATAGAGATCTGGATGGGATAGGAAGCTGGAGCAATGTGTGTGCCAGAGGTCAGCATAGTGACATCACAGTTCCCAAGGTGGTCAGTGCTAGTCAGGAAGTGGTTTGGCCAAGGAAACGGAGACTATTCTGATTCCAGAGTTACATAATTCCGAGGCATTGCTTGGTTTTCAGGGACTGGCAGTTTCTCGTCACCCTTTGTGTCTTTGAACTTATTCCCTGATGAAATCTGCTTTGTTTATTGTTTATTTTCTGCATTGTAACCGTTTATCACAAAAATACCTGCTTGAAGTGCTTATATGTAAACAGAGAGTGCAGCAATCTGAGAAAATTGCTAATATAAGAATTTCACATAATATAAGAGGCCCTGTGAGATCTTTGAACTTAGTCTTCTGGGATCGTAGGCAGCACTAGGAACAACAAAGTTCAGTCTTCATGCTGATAGGCTTTTTACACAGTGTAACCAAGAAAGGTGGGTTGTGATTCTTCCCCCTGCAACCGTGGCATCCCTGAGGAGCCTGCCTGCCCCCTCCCCTTCCTCTGCTTCTGGCAGACATGCTCCTTACCTTATGCTTACACTTGCCTCACTTGACAGTAATCTCTAACTGCACTCTGCAGCATTCTTCACCGAAACTTATCTTGGTACTTTAAAACATGACAGTGCTAAAGACAACACGGATATTGCCTGAATTTTCAGCTCAATATAGACTGCTGTAGTTTCAGATTCTCTCCACGTTCCCAAGGATCAATTCAGATCCCTTTCTGGGCACATGGAATTTCCATTATTAATTCCTTCTTCAAACATTTGTTGATATGCCTCTGGCAGATTTTGGCATACCAAGTGATTTTTTGCCCATTTATATTGTTTCTCCTACTTTGAAAAGTATTAGTGGACACAGTTTCTACTTTCATCTTCTACTTTGGACACAAAAACCCAATTCAGCCATGTAAAAGCTTTGAAAATGTGACCCTTTGTGTCTGGTCCAAACTGTCTCTCCCGTGGTTTGGTTATTTCTGCAGACTTGAGCTGTTCTCTGAAAGATTTCTTTCCTGATGGTGTCATTCCAGTGCTCTTTTCAGCTTCGTTTCTATTAGCCTCCAGATTTACTAGACTTCATGATCTGAATGCCAATAAGTGTAGGAGGGAAGTTGATGGTGCCATATATGCCAGGTGTAGAGTAATTTCTTTTGTTCAGCATTGGGTCTTACTGTTGATATTTTCCAGGGACACCTCTGTGTCTATATGGTTGTATGCAACCAGTGGATAACTGCCCACAGAATCCTCCTTTTGAATGCAGACAGTCTCATTTCAAAGTGTATAGAAATAGCTGCAATAGCCCACTGGCTTTGTTTCTGCAGTGTTTTTCTAATGGAACTGCATTTTGGGCTGAGCAGGATATATGATGTAATGAGCTTGCTTGTGGAGCCTGATAAAATTTCCCTGATATGAAAGAGGGTCCAAGGTCTGTGGGGTTGTACTTAAGGGTGAGGGGACAGAAAGGCCTAGAAGCCTGCTTCAGCTAAAGGTTGGAAGATAAAATGAAAGTTTTGTGGAAAAAAATAGTTAAGGAAATGATCAAACATGCCCATTATGCTCACATCACCTACAAAACTGTTAGTAGTGCTAACAAATGGAGTAATGATTGGGATAGATGTTGGATGTTTTACCTTTTTTCTTCTTTTCTTTAAGGATTCATCAGCTTATGCTGATTTCTAAAAACACATCTGCCATTTCTAAATATTCACCTGATATGTCTAGATATTCAAATGAGGCATACTTGTTTTAAAAAAATTCTATACTGATAAATAAAGAGGTAGTTTTGATATACTAGGGAAAATCAAACCTTTTGGGTTTTGGTTCTTCCAAAAACCCAGCTTCAAAGGAGGGCAACAAAATATCCACCTTTTTACAGAAAATCTCCTCTAACTGTCTCTACATCAGTTGTTCCCATCTTAATGATTAGATTAAACAGACAAAGGGTCTGCATATAATTAGTACAAAAGTTCTGCCTAAAGAATCTTAGGGTACCCAAAGGGCAAACCAAGACACAGCTCTCACATATGGCAGCCTGGCAATTCCATACCTTTTACTATCATTCCTACTGCTATGGCCTGGAGCTATTTTGTTCTGTTTCAGGGAAGTGAATTGGTCATCAAAGCCTTAGGAAATCAGGAATTGATGAAACAAAACCTTAAACTACTCTTTGCTTCCCCTTACGTGTTCTCGCACCCAGCATGACCAAACAGAACTTCAGGGTTTTTTATTCTTCCTGGCCAAATGATTACTTTAAACAGAAAATGCCTAGTGATAAAGCAAATACTATTTATCTGCATAACTCAAGGTATGGATTATTAAGGTTATTATATGGATTATTGTTCTAAAATCTGTAAAGCTTGATCTGTTGGTTGGCATTTTCATAAATACGCAGTTTGCCCCCAGGTACCTGAAAGAGTTACCGAATAGACCCACCTATGAAGATGATAAAGTAAATGTGGTTCAAGGATTGCAAAAGTGTCTGAAGTATTATTTGTATTGTAATTGTGTCTTCCTTCTAATCTGTGATACATATTTGATAGCAACAATCCTTCTTTGCACTTTGGCCTCTTTGGTAACCAAGTAGAGCTGGGACCCAGTCAGGTCCAACCAGCACCTCTCTCTGCACACTTGATCACTGTGCACAATGGACTGATTTATGCTACTTGAAAACAAAACATAGTGCTATTGTTTCTAGCGAGAAGAAAATCTTCCAGCTGCAATCCCATATGGGCTTCTAAGGAAATGATGACATGAAGAGCCCTATTCATTTTAGTTACCAAGACTCCAAAGGACTGGTGATATTTGCAATGTCTTTTATAGCTGACAGGCATTCACTGCTGATTGTAGTGGCAGGATCCCAAAAGTTTTGGGATTTGTAGCTAAGCTTGCTTAAAATAACACCTCTGAGGGAGTATCCCCACTGCAGTTACTTCCCACTATGTGTGCTTGGATCAAAGTTGATTTTATCTAGCTGGTGAGTAGCAATGCAGCGGTAGCAACCTGGAGGACAATATATGATAGCTACTGAACTATTAACTTCACAAAGGAAGCTCCTTGCGTGGGCTTCACTTGAC
The DNA here is from genome assembly GCA_013397975.1 of Machaerirhynchus nigripectus. Taxonomy (NCBI): domain Eukaryota; kingdom Metazoa; phylum Chordata; class Aves; order Passeriformes; family Dicruridae; genus Machaerirhynchus; species Machaerirhynchus nigripectus. Next base: position 5,259,102 of record VZRQ01004617.1, read on the forward strand.
CTAGTTTAAAATAGACCCAGGCAGGCTTAAGAAAGGAGTTTTGTCTGCACTACAGATGTCTCCTGTCAGTGGTGGTTGAACTTCCTTAGCTTTAGAGAGGAGATACTGGTATTGATACCACTCTTTTTTGTCCACCTTGACACAGTTGCTACTCCTCAGGATGCAGGCCTGCACGCCCAGCCATGGCAGCTTCCGTGGGAAAGCAGAAGAGCTTCATGACCCTCAGCATAGTTCAAGGAGAATACAGTTATTACAGTGCAAGGAGAAACATTTAGCCCAAACAATTTTTTACCCCTTTTTCCTGGAAGAAAATGTGTGGAAGGTGGACAAAAAAGCACATGTGGGTGAATTTGAAAGTACAGTTTGCTTTTTATATTTATTGATTGCAGGGAAAAAAATCACTATGCAGAAACTGAACACTTCTTTCTGCTAATGCAGCCCTACTCAAAGAATATACAATTAAAACTAGCTAATTAAAATGCAGCTGATTCTATAAAAAACTTACTTAGGGAACTCTTACTGCTAATCTGCATATCCATATTTACTGCTTTATTTTAAATTAATGTTAAGCTAGTAAAAGCAGCTGTGTTTTATGGTTCTCCCCTATAAACCTTAGTATGTGTAAGATGGTTAGATGTAATAGCACCAGAAAAATAAAGATAATAGAGTGCACACTTTGGTTCCAGTGCGGCTTCAGCAAGGTTTTGTTTGGAGTGCCCAGCTGCGTATACAGACACAGTGGAATTTGGTTTGTGAGGAACCTACAAAAATTACACAAATAACTAGCATTTTTTTAATGAATAATACACAGACATGCACCTGCTTCAGAGACTCCATAGATTAGTCTTGCAGCCAATAGAAAAGCCCCTTGGAATTCAATTACATGGCTGGAAAACAGAAAACAAAATCATGACTATACATTTAGAACTGATACCAGCAACATATTAACCAGTTCTTGGGCTGAGCTTTTCCTGAGGATTAGATTGTTTCAGTTTGTTTTATGTCCCTGTGGCTTATTGAATATTTATATTATTCTATTTTGTTCTTTCAGCTGGAGCCTCTCCCAGAAGATATTGTGCACCAAATCCCCAATATGAATGCAATAGCTTCTTTAAAAAAGACCACTGAAATTCAAAGTATGTTTCTCAGTTTGAGTTGATGGGTTAGTGGGCTTGGGGTTATTTTTTTATTATTAATTAATGTCATAGACATTATTGTTTCAGAGAAAAGAGTGGAAAAATGCTTTATGTATAAATTGACATGCTTTGTCTAATATTTATATATATATATCTATGCTTTTATTTTTGTTTCTTCAGCATCTCTTTGTTTCTGCCATGTATTTAGCCTTGAAAAAGTAACACATTAAAATTATTTAAACACTTCTGATTCCTGAATATTCCCAAATCTTTTCATTCCAGAGCAGCTTGGATGAAATAGATGTTTGTCAGTGAGGGACAGGAACAGACAGGTAAATTAGAGCTCTAACAAATAGTTTGTTCAGATTCTAGTTTTGCAGCCCTTTACAAGATACTCACTTTGAGATTCATAGGAGCTTGATATAAAGCTGAAAAGCTCAGAATGGGCACTGATCCATGGGACAGTGGTAAAAAATACATTATTTTGTTGTTTCTGAGACAGAGGGTACATTATTGCTTCACTTGTGTGCTCTGACCCCAGCCCTTAACTACACAGATGCTTTAGGGCATTTGCTCACCGAAGAACTTTATGCCATCAATTGCTTTAATCCAACTGAGCACACTTCCCTTAAGTTCTCTAATCTTCTGCTCTCTGCCATTTTACTGAGGCAGTGGGAGCTTCCTGACTTCTATTGTTTGCTGGCTCCTTAAGAATAACAAATGAATAACAAATGTGTTCCTTCATTTGAGATGAACCACAAATGATTGGGATTCATCTGCATTAAAAAAAAGCAGTTTTTAAAAGGGACACCATGCCCAATTCACTTCTCATGCAGTACCCTCAATCTGATTTTAGTTGCAAAGTGACAAAGAAAATTCATTGTAGATTTGTAATTCATCATACATCTCCAATAGACACCTAGATATGCAAATGCTGCCATTAAATCAGCTGTATGCAATATATTCCAATAAGTCCTTTTTTGCTGAGTGGTATTTTCTTGAGTAGCTCATGAGTTAAAATTCCCTGTTAATAATCTGTTAATGATCTGGAAGGAGTAAGACCAAGTATGAGAAACAATTATGTTTGGATGATAGAAAGGAGCCCCGGGGAGTTCAGTGCAGCATTGTGATGCATATTTAGATCTAAGAGAAGCAAGTACCTGTTCAATATTTTAGGGAGTTATGCAGGCTGGAGAGCATTAGGCTGTTGGGTAGAACCTCAAGAGGTACTGAGCAAGCCTGATTTGTTTGGATCATTGCTTGCATGTATATTGGGGTTGTATTTCTGTGATCCAACTTTCATAATGAGTATAAGCAATATTTTACACCAAATAAGCCCCTCCTCTGTGCTTTTTGTGAAACCTTGAAGCTACAATACTTAGAAACTAAGACACAACTTTTTTTCTAACTGGAATAGAATTTCTATAAACGTTTTGTATTGACAATGATCCACAGCTCCTTTGGAAACGTAATACATTTGGAATTAGTACTTCCCAAACCCATGTAATAGGCTATTTCTAAACAATCCTGTTCACTATCAGAATACCAGCCCCAAACATTTTTTTCAAGCAACCCATGACACCACATGTTCAAATCTATCTGTGAAAGGCAATTAAAAATGCCTACAGCAGTGACAGAAACATTCCCTTTTATTATTTCCTGGTAATAGTCAGTGCTCTCACAAATCTTTGAGGGAGACTTAAGCACATTTTCATGCTGAAAGCCAAAGCATACCTGGAAGACTGATTTGGTTTCACTGTTTTTTTCTTGCAATCCATGATTGCTCAAGTTTTGTATGAATGAAACCAGCAGCATGCTTCATTCTTTCCCTTGAGCTCCACCAAGTTCTTCTCAATGAATGTAACAGAACTGGTAGAATTTCACATTCCATTAGAGCACAGTAGAAATGGTATTTTCAGAGATGGGAGCAGTTTGAGGCCGATGCTTTTTGACTCTTTTTAATTGTCAATCCACAGCATATATCCTAACAAAGCTTCTTTGCAGCTGCATGCTGTGATTGCCTCTCCATTTCGGAACACTTAGCCTGCGAATCTTTTGGCTGAACACTCATTCAAGGCCTGTATGTTTTGTGTACAACAAATAAATGTTTTCCTGGATAAAAAGAAGCTTGCAAAGGCATTCTGCTTACCCCAGGTGTTTGTAAAGCACAGTTTTCTGATTTTAAAGAAAAACTTATAATTGCTTTTTCACAAGTATCACAGAGCCCTCTTTGCATGAGGTACCTGCTGCTACCTGGGTGCTATTTCTAATTGGAACTGCTTAAACATTTCCCCCCACAAACCACAAACGCCCTGCCCTGTAGTTCCGTTCTCCAGGACCCTCCACTGCAGTATATGGGCTGCCACCTGCCCCCTGGCCTGACTCTGCTCTCTCTATCACTGAAGCCGCTCTCATAACACAGCCCTCAATGCAGGGAAACAAGGAAAATCACCAATCGCTCAGGCGTGAAGGGCAATTAAATGGGCACAGAGAGCCCTCTAATATGCTTGAATTGGCCCTGAGTTTTAATGTTACAAGAAAGTCAGGATTCAGGGGGCAGCTGGTGTGCAAGCCTGTGTGTGAATGAACGAATGTGGTGTAGCAATCCTCAGTGATGCTGTTTTATTGTTGCTGCAGGAGAGCAGCACAGTGGTAGCTGGGTACTAATATTTTATTTTATGAATAAAAGCCCTTGAAAACTCCAGCAGTGAACATGGGTTCATTTCTTTTATAGGCAAGAGGGGGTATTATTCCCATGCCAACAGATTTGATTTTCTTGCACATCTGTTTCTGCAACAAAAACCCCACCCACTCTGTGAACATTTAGCACATAAATTATAGGGTTTGAATTGGGTGTATATTGCAAAGACTGACTTTTGCACATAGGATCTGTAAGAACATTGTGGAATGCTCATATAACTTTTTTGTTTGTTTTTAGTGTTTTTTAAATGAATAGAGAATATGGTCTCCAAGCACAGTAATAATAGAGAATATTTTTGTCTTGTTTTTATAAAATTTGCCAGGCTCCAATCATTGAGCCTACTGTTATGTACATAACTTTTTAGCTCTGTCTTTCATGTTTTTGGAGCAAAGCCAACCTCCTAACACTTAATCTCAACTTTGTAGGATACTTAATACACTTTACATTTTATCCCCAGAAGGTCCCCGTTATTTAAAGATTCTGCTAACTACTCAAACGTGCACACTATAAGAGTTCAAAGAAACACTCTGGCCATGCTCACTGGTTGTTCTTGAAGATTGACTTGGGCTTTCATCTTGCAATGATGTTTTTGAATAAAGACATTTTCAGGCTTTATTGACAGCTGCTTTCTCACTGGAGGGAAAAGTTCATCTTTCCAAAAGCCTGAAACTGTGTTGAGAGCTGTGTTACCAAAGAGGGAGTTTTCAGCAGCCTTTCTGCAGCACAGGCAGCACCACTGCTGGCCTGGCCTCCCAGCTGTCAAAGCCTCCAGCTACCCTCCGGATAAGCACCTCAGCTCAGCCTGCTGCCCAGCTGCCAAAATCCTCCTTTTAGTCCTTAGAAAGGTCCCTTACTTGATCCCCTCTCTTCCACAGCTGTTGAAACCCTCTGTCTAATTCCCAGATAAGTACCCTGATCCAACCTCCACAGCAGCTGCTGAAAGCTTCTTGCTAAACACTGAGTAAGCTCTGGTCCAGAGCTCCCAGACTTCCCAAAGCTCCTAATTCCCAGGTGTCATCCACCTGGCAATTAGTGAGTGCTCAGTGTTTTACTGGACTGTAAGAAATATATATGTAAATTCGTACTTGTTCATGTGGTTACCAGTAATCAACCTGTTCCTTAATAGTCCTGCAGTAGCAGATCATTTTGTATGTTTAGGATGAGTCACGTGCCATTATTTTTTGCATTGCTTGATCAGCTTCTTCTGTTGCAGGCAGAAATCTGAAAATACTCATGCTTTTAATCCACTGCTGTATTTTTACACAGAAAACCATAAAGCTCTACTCCTTATGATACCTGACAGCTTTCCAGCAACAGCCAGTTCATATATGAAAGTTTTAAATAAATTATTGTTCTAGTATACGCCCTGAGGTTGGAGGAGAAAGAACATCCAGGACTAACAAACCTGATTGTTCTGGCAACACCACTTCAGTCCGAGCTGGCATTTCTGACTTCTTTCCTTTTCAAGACAGTGCTGTGTGAGCACTTTGTACAACAATGTACATTTTTCTACATTCTGCTGTCTCTGCATCAACTGCATGCCATATCAGAGCTTCTAGTTATTAACCCTGCTCTGAACTTCCATTACCTTGGGTAGATAAAGCCAGTAGCCTTCCTGACAATCTATGTTCATTAGTCTGTGTGTTACTCCTCCAGTTTATTACCTTCTGGGGAAGGGTGTGACACAGCTCTTGGAACGAAAGCACTTTCCAACTTGGCATTCTTAGGTTCAGAAATAGACCTCTTCACTGCAGTCTGAAATTTCAACTGTACTGCTTTACACCACAGTGATTTTAAATTATAATCACTCAGTGTTGAACTAAGTGATTACTGTTCTTGTACCACCATGCTAGCTAAAATTCCCATAAATTATTACGTGTGTTTTCCTTAGGCAAGTACTGGAAGTCAGTGGAGCCATACTCGGTTCCCGTGGATTGTGCCCTGGCTGAGTCTCAGAAGCAAGAGAGGGAGGAGACAGAAACAGTATCTGCTATGGCCTCTCTTTCCGTCGATGTTGAGCAGTGTATTCCTCAGGAAGGTAGCAGGTAAGTGCATGAAGTTATTGTAGAGAACAAGGCTTTCTCTCCAGCCAAGTGAAATGAACAAGAAAGGAAGACTAAGAGTTGTTTCAAAATTATCTGCTAATCGAGATAGCTGGAATTTTTCATCCCTGGGTTTGAGTTCTCTCACTTAGCCACTGGAAGCAGAGGTGTTCTATCCTAGCAGTTTTTTGGGTGTTTTTTTAGTATCTCTGTTTCTGTACTAAAGTTCATGATTAGTACGAAAACCTTGTTTTCTTCCCATATCTAACGCTTGCTACTGCATAAAAAGTGCAATATCCATATGAGGTAAATAGACATGGTCAAGTGTAATCAACCATATTCTTCTCATTAGAAGCTTTTCAAATCTGTTTTAGTTTTAATTTTCTAGGAAGGTGTTTAACTGATAAGTGTAATAAGGATGGACTTAAATCGTTATTAAATGATATTAGACGGGCATTAAAAGTTACTTCCCTGGAAGAAATGGAACAGTGCCAGTATAAAACTTAAAGCAATCCTGACTAGGGTTAGGGCAAGCATTTTCTGTGTACCAAGATGAAGGTACACCAGCAAAGAACAAGAATGCTGTTTTTTCCAGCTTGTCATCTGCGTTTTACATTAATGAAGATTGCTTTCAACTTCCAAATTGAGAAAATGATGCAGTAAGTGCTGTTGTGTGTTTTGCCAATTACATGTGAAAAAAAATCAATAGCCACTGAATATTGTGTCATCTATAATCAGAAAAGCCACTCCAGAAGTTCTTGGAGTTTCCTATTTTTTTTAAGGACAAACATTCCTGGTCTTCGCCAGTAGAGAAAGACTCAAAATGTAGTGAAACTGTTCAGGTTCCATGGTACAGAAAAAACTGGAGGAAGGAGGAAAGATGAAAAAAGCCTTATAAGGAGACTGTCAGCTCTTAAGGCTGTGGAACAACGGAAGAGTAAGGAGGGAGCTGTGGGTAGGGACAGCAGTGGTGGGAGTGGAGCCAGAAAGATCCATGGCTCCTACATGGTGAATGCTTCCTATTTGCTTCAGTTCTTTCCTCCTATGTTGGGCCTTTTAATCAGAACTGAACTGATAGGCACCCAGGGGACTAGTGCAATGCTCAAAGCTATGGATTGTGTTTGGGAGCGAACATCCCTCGCAGCAGTGGGAGCACTCATCTGTCAAAGAGTGGAGGCATGGCTCAAAGGGACACACAGGGAGTAGAGCTAGCTAGTAAAGTTCACAGTATTTTCATAATTACCTCTCCAATTGTAATTATATTTTAATATGCCATGGCTATTCTTGTGCCAGTATTATTGCAGACAACTTCATAAAAGCTTAGAGAAGAATCCGTGATGAACACAAGATGTATTTTAGATTTGTGACTGTGCTAATCAGTGCTCAGCTAAGGAATAATGTAGTTTTTCATATAAATTTCTGACAGTTACAAGACACTTCTGCTAGCTGGGGACAGAAAAATTCCTACTTGTGTGTGCATAGCTCTGAAATAGAAATAATTGTAGTTAAAATATTGGAAATAATGCAGTCAAGCACAGTAAAGCTACAAATTGTTTTGAAAAGGGCATGGTTAATTTTGTGTATTTTTACATTGCTGAGAATAACCAAAAATGTTGTTATGTGCCTCTACTCAAAACTACAACGATCGAGAGCAACTGCTGCTCCTACATGATTTGAACAAAATGACCCTTTGACTAACACTGCACTTAATTTTTGTACTTACTACCTACCAAGTGATAACCTGTGACAGTTTCCACCCATTCTGAAAACAGAATTTCAGGGCAGGGCTGAAAAACATGAATAAAAATGGATGTGCTGAAATGTACACAAGTGGAATTCATGTGGCTGCCAGATTCATTACACTTCATCAGTTCTGGACTCTTGTAGGGATGAATCCATTGTGATGAATTGTTTTGTGGAAAAATTACTTCGTTCAGAATATCTTCTGTGGTGCTGCAGACGTTTGTCAGCAGCACAAAAAAAAGGCCTACGCAGGCATGCGTCCTGAAGTCTGTTTCCACATTCGTAACCCTCAGAGAAGTTAGATGAAGCCAAGTTGCCATCAGAGGGTGACAGGACAGGAAAATGCTATCCCACTGAATGTAAGGAACAATATGGAATCAAAAGAGGTCCCCCTGAAAGTTGGATTTTGAGGGTCCTCAGCTGTGGGGAGATGTGAGAGGACCTGGCTGCTCTTTGAGTGTGAATGAAAACCCATCATGGAATGTCCAGAGACTGAGTCTGTGACACTGCACACTTTGGGTTCTGTATAATTTATTTCATTTCACATTAGCACACACTCCCTTTCATGGGTACATACCAACACAAACAGCAGTAATGTAGAGACGAGTTCAACTTTGCTTTTTCATGGTTTTTAATGTTCGTTGTAATAAAGGACCATGTATGCAATGCCCCTTCTCCAGCCACTTCCTATGGCAAACAGAGGGCAGAAGGGATGTGAGGAGTCATGTGGGGTCTCAAGCTTTCTTAGAAGGTGTGCCCTTCCTCCTCTTTTTATAGATGGAGTCATCTTCTGAAGACCTGTTGCAAGCTTTTGCACTGAGTGTTCATTTGGGAAAGTTGTTTGTGACAGGTAGGGTGGGAGCAGAACAGGAAGCACCGTGGCTGACGGAGCAGTCTGAAGGGTTCCTTCATTACACCAGGAGTCAATTTGCTTCCTCTTAATTCCCACCACGGTCAGCCAGGCTGATAGTTCTGGCCTGCAACTCTAAGCCTCTTTCACTGATTCGATGGCAGAGATCCTGTCGACTTCAGCTCTGGATGGTCAGGCCTCCAGATGAAGAGCAGCAGCAAGAGTCTCTTTGCGGGAAACTCTGGCCAGTTATGTTGGAGGATATATTGGTGTTGGAGTGAGATGACTCACTTTAAACTCAGATTTTGGGTAAAGCAGCTCTTTTCCTGGCCAACTCATATCTGACTCATTTACCACTGATGGATAAAATGCTCCTGGCTAAGGCCCATATTAAGTATTTTTATTTCTTTCTTCTCTCTTTCTTTCTTTTCTTCAAGTGACAGTGCCGATTATTTTTTTACTTGATTTTCTCTGGCAGTGTAAATGAAGAAAAACGTGAAAAGCTGCTACGCTTTTGGTGTTTTATTTTACCAAAGCATAACTCTGCATTTTAAGGTCCAATTGAATCTTGATTATAGACTTTGGAAGAGTACAGATATAGAAAAAAGAGTTTGTGGATGGGAAAGGAAACATGTATGGTGCTAACGGGGATTTAAATAGAGATGCAATTAAAGGAACAGGCATGCCCTATAAAACATTTCTAACTACCAGAACTTTTGTGTGTTGATAACTGTTTATTCCCTATGTGAGATACAGATTTAGATGATTAGAATTTTGCTTTGGCCAGACATCTGTTTCAGAAATCGTGCTGTGAAAATATTCAATACACTGCTGTCCCTGATACACTGGAGCTTCTGTATGTTTCTTCTTAAAATGGAAAAAGAAAAGGGTGTGGAGGGAGATCTCTTGCACTTACTATTTTTACAGGAAGCAGTAAATCTTGAGAATGACATTTATCAGAATTTGACTTTATGGCTCTGGTTCAGCCGAGCATAGATTTTACTCAAATGGAAATGAAAACAAAGTATAATTTTTACTCTTAGTTTTACAGAGCTACCAGTTGCAGTTTCAGTCAAATTGCATTATATTATATACTAGAGGAAATTGTTGGATCACGGGGTACAGCTGTGGGTACCATTTAGGGTCACTTGCCATTTTTGTCTATCAACTATAAAGCCTCACTTGGCATTTCACTATTTGGATATCTACCCCAGCTGTGCTGAGTACACAGCACATACCTGGCCATACCCCACAGGACTTGCAATCACATCCGGCCTCAGGAGCTGCAGAACAGCTTACCCAGGTCAGCCTGCACCCTTATCTTGCCCACCTTCTTCTCATCCCCTGGTGGTGGGTGCATAAGAAAGGGAACCAGGAGTAGAGGAGGTTGAGAGCCAGCCTTGCACTGGTGAGTTGATAGATCTCAACAGCTGTGTTTGACCCATCCTGTGTAAAAGCCTCGAGGATACGTATACAGGCATAAACTTTTCAAAACCTTTTTGAACCAGCTTACACCTCTGGCACTTCGGTAGTGAATCCCACAGCCTCATCAGGCACTGCACTTCTTTTACTTAATAACCGATAAAATCACTGGGGAACCCCTAGGTCTTGTCTTGTGAGAAAGAAAACCACCCCTTTTCTTACCCGTAATCTTTGCCCCATTTCTGGTTTTAAAGGTTTGAGCTTCTCAAGACTCTGTACTCCTCCTGGTATGAAAATAATTTCTTACCTTTGAAGATTTTTGCCCCTCTCTGTGCTTTTTGTAGTTTCTTTGAGATGGAATAGGAGCTGCATGCAGATCTCCAGGTGCTGGGCACATTGTGGATTTACAAAGTAGCTTAATACTGGGGATGTTTTGTTTCTATGTCTCTCTGCTCCTCTACCGTTAATTCCAAGCTCTCAGTCATAGCCATCACTGTTAAAACAGTTAAAGCTGTCCTCCCTCATTTTGTGTATTCTGTGTTTGTGTTGTTTGCTTTGTTTTCCATACAGAAATGGTGTTATGGGCCTTAGAACTGACTAGTATTGGCGATTTGGCGTCATCAGCAAACATTATCACCTAAATCTACTGGTAGTCTGCCTAGTCTTTTTGAGATGCCCTGGAGAATTCCTCCATGGTGAAAATTCACCAATATTATTAAGCATTTCCTGCTTCTGATGTACTGTTAATCCATGAAAGGACCTTCTCGTAACAACCTGGGTTCCTCTAAGCACTTGGATAAAATTGTTGGAAGACCTTCTTTGCACAGGGATATCACTTGATCTCTCTTCCCTAATTTCCTTCAGAAACTTCTAATAAATTTGGAGGGCTTGCCATCTTTGTAAGTGTTAAGACCTAACTCTTACCCAAATGACTGTTACCTAAATGCCTACTAATTCTATCACTGATAATAGCTACTTTCAATTTTGCCATACAGGCTTACTGTACCTCCTGTGGTTTCCAAAACGGGAACTGCTTTTCTTGCCTTCTCTACCTCTTGCTGAGTTAAGCTGCAGAATATGCTCAATAACTATTTCTTTAACAACATCCTAATCGTATTCCCCTGGAGCTTAGCAGACAAATATCATCTGCTCTTAGAAGTTTGGCAATGTTTCATATATCAGTTTGTTCTAGCGCTGATTCAGTTTAGGATAGTTCATCTGCAAGTAATAAAATCTCACTGACACTTCTCTAGTGAACCCAGATATAAATAGTTCATTTTGCTTTTGTGGTCTACCTTCCTTGATGCGCCTTTTATGCTTTGATCATTTCCTCTGATGTATTTTGGAAGATCTTTTTATTATTAACTTTTATGCTTTTAATATGTTGCTCCTCAGACTTTCCTTTAGTTTGCTTCATTGAGGGTTTACATTTAACTCGCCAGAGTTTGTATTTTATTTAATTTGCCTTGTTCGGACATTACTTCCTCTTTTGAGAGTATACAGGTAGTTTCCTTATTCTGTTCTTAAATTAGGAGGGTTTTTACTTTTACTTCCTTTCTCTTTGATCCATACAAAGTCCATTATTACTAGGATATACACTTACTCAGGATGTCTTATATAATGTCTTTAGACACTCCCCAAATCACCTTCATGAGATAGAAATGTACCTCTTTTTCCCCAGCTCTTTGCTACTAGAGGATCACTTTTCAATTACAACGATCTTCTCTGAGACAGCTGAGTTAAATTAGGAACAGATCATGGCATAAAACAGCCATACCATGCCAGAAAAATCTATCTTTTGTTCAGCGGTTTCTATGACTTGGAAGCATACCTTGAATTTTTATTTTTGTGTGCGTGATAATGTAGCTAAGAGGAATCTCTGTAATTCTCATTGAAAAAATAAGGTAAGAGAAACATTCTTTTTTGGATGATGTACTGAGTTTATCTACATTCTTAAATAATAACGTTTTAAAATTTGTGGATATTAATTACTTTTAATAATTTTCTAATAAATAGCATTTAGTCTCAATTGCCACAGAACAATATTTAAGATGTCATATGTTTTGCCAGACTTTATCCATATGGTAGGATGTTTGCCTCATCTGTTTATTTTGTTTGAAGGTTTAAACAGCATCATTTTGTTTAGCACTGACTGCAAAGAGATTATTTCTTTCTGCCATAGTCAGAATTCTACATATATAGAGCTAAAGATGAGCACTCTTCACAGCATACCAAAGTAAAGTGAATGCAGGAGGGCTCAGCTCCTAGGAACTTGCAGTTTAAATGAGCCACAGTGAAGCCTTAGAGAAAAATCACAGTTGTGGTTCTATAATCATTACAATCTCGATTGGTGTCTTTCTGAGTTTGTTGACTGCATGGAATTGGTTTAGATCAGACCTGCACTCACAGCTGCATCTTGAGGAACTGCTCAGAGCATACAATATGGGATGGGGAGTCCTGCCTGTTTTATGTTTTTATGCCAGCTTCCTGTCAGCTACAGGAAGACTGACTGAACTGACGTAACTAACAGTGACAAAGCTGAAGTAACACAAATTTGGCCCGTCAGACTCTGCTCCCTCTGTTTTTATTTTGACAACTTTTGATTTTGTCAGAATGGGTATATATTGATTCTCTGCTCAGTGCTATGGAATTTTTTATGGGAAGGCTCTCTGTCCTTCGGCACCAAAAGAGTACTGGCTCTCACACAAAAATCTAGCCTGAGCCGTTATCTCATAAAAATAAGTGTTTTTAATGCTAAGGATTGGATAAATCCAGTGAGTTCTCTGACACTAATAAAATGAAATTAAAGCATACACGTAAAGTCTTCAAAAGGAGACTGAAGTAGACTGTCAGAGTACCCACAGTGAGAGACAACAGCTGGGTTGCCATGGCCCTCTAACCCTATCTCCCTTTCCTAAAAAAGACCCTACATCTGGCACTTACCTATAAAAATTATTATTGGTGCATATGCTGTGGCTGGTGCAGAATGTTGGCCTGTTTTTGGAATATATTGGAATATATTAGAATATAGAACTCAAGATCAGTGAGGGCCACTCATGGCCCTCAGAGGCACCTTTGTCAGTGAAAGATTTCCCAGTGAAAAAAGTCCTAAATAAGATCCTCAATTGTACTGTGGTGGTGAGAATGTCGGTCCCAGAAGTCAAACACATGTGAACAGACTTGAGTGTACTGATTCCCTAGGTTCTTATAAATAGTCCAAACCCCTACTCTCATTTCCAGAGGATTTCCAGAGCTTCACTCCTTCCTGATCTGCCAATCTCCAACTGAAATCTATTGACACATATTGTTTCTCATTTGCTTACTCCCAGCAGAACCTAAAAACTGAGCTGTTATCTGCTTCCAAATTATCCTCTTTCCAGGCAGACCCATAAGGTTCTGGATGTTTAACAAGGGCTTATTGACCCTCTGTGTTATGCCAGAGAATTTTCAGGTGTCCCACAAGTGGCTGGAGAAAGTGGAAGTGTGTGGTCAGCACAACAGCAACACACACCATCAGAATGAATTCCTCACCTGGTGTGTGATCCTTTATTACACCTGAGGATCTCAGCAGCAGACTGGGCTCCATCTCACCCTGGCTGCTACTGTGTGCTCTCTGCTGCAAGCCAGAACAAAGCAAGAGGGGGAAAAGATGGAATGCAAGAGGGCTTCAGCTCGCCTCTCAGGAATGAGGGAGCTGCAGTGGTTACTGTACATAGGAAACATTCTCCACCATGTGGTGAGCAACTAAAGATGTGAGATTTATACATTAATCGTCTTTTGGAGTCATTACCCTTTGGAAAGTGGTTAGTCTGAAAAACATCACCTTTTTTATATGTCATTCACCTGACATTTTTCAACATACTAGCTGTGATCATTCTGTGTCGTAAAGGAATAACCTGTATAAAATAATTTAAAGACATACCGCTGATTTTTTCATTGGGAAAGACTTTAATTAATTCCAGATTCATTTAAAATTCTCTGGCTTCCTTGCTGAATAAACTATCAAACCCCAAGCAAGCCCCCATTAATTACTTTTTTTTCCATTGGATCTCATGAATTTGTACTTTCTGAGGAATGCTTTACTGAAGCCAGTTATTATACTCGCTTACAAGAATTAACTGGTAAACATCTCATTTATTAATTTACATTTACTTTTCACCCCTCATTTCAAAATTGCTTGAAGTTACTATTTTAAAGTAGTTCTTAAGGCCAACAGACTGAGATGAAAAGTGGTTTCTGTACAAATTCTTTTCCCTTCAAGAGTGAGGTCTCTCCATGATCTCAGAAGCTTCCCATTTTATATTTGCCTTCATATTCCTCAGGTGCAGTAGCTTGTCAGATACAAAGAATTGCAAGACTTGACGTCAGCTCAGTGTATGTGTCCTCATAATTTTCTTGTTGGTTGTCTTAGCTCATCTTGCCTCAGCTGGTAATTTCCCAGAGGTTTTCAAATAAAAGAGATACATATAATCTGGTTTGATATAATTATTAGATCATTCTCTTTGATAGTGATCTGCTGATCAGTTTCAGAATTTAGTCTCAAAAGTTGCAGGCAGGAAGGCAATGTGTTTATGAAAACACAAAGTCAAAAACTAGGGGACTGGAGAAGAATCTCAGAGGAAACACTACTTGGCTACTAGTGAATCATTTTGCTTTAATGGTATGGGCCCTCTTGAAAAAATAAATGCATGTATTTTTACTTGCAAAAGCTTGTAAAATAAAAGTATCACAGCTATTTTTTTCATTAAATTATTTTATTCTGTTGACACAAAGCATGTACATTTCTGGACAAAATGTTATAAAATATTCTGACATATTTTAATATAAACAGGAACATTTTCGGTGATTGCTTGGATCTAAAATGTTTTTCCACTTGACATTTGTTTATACTTCCTAGGAAAGAAACTCTATTTATGGATAGCTGAATAACACAAATAAACATGTGAGAGAGCTGAAAAATCAGCTTTGATTATGCATGAAAATCTACAATGTCATTGTGTACTCTTGTGCCGTATTCTGATTGCCTGTTTATTTTTACAGAGCTGCTGGTGAGCCCATGGAAGAAGAGCCAGCCTTGTGAAGTGCCAAGTCCTCCCTGATATTTCCTGTGGGTGACATCATTGTGTATCCCCCAAAGCACCCTCAGACATGTCTTGTCTGCTTCTTGGGTGGCACAGATCAGATGGAACATAAACACTGGGCACAAAACTCTGAATAGCAGCTTCACTTGTTCTTTGGATGGACTTGAAAGAGCCCGAAAGATTCCTTAAATGTAACCACTAGAATTCTAGAGTTACAGTAAAACGGGCTTGGGAGAAAGAGCCTAGAGCATGCTTTTTTTATGCTGTTTGACCCACTCACCAACACAAATTGTGAAATAGAGTATTGCAAAATTCTACATGATAGATTATAGATATGAGAATTGCAACAGCCAGCAACATACTCTGTGAACTCCATGAATCACTTTCTGACACTTTTTACTGGATAATTTTTTTCATACTGTGTTAAATTGTTAATAGAATTTGTTTTCTTTGCTCCGTGTAGTGAAGAAAAAAACCCACCCTTATTTTACGTGCCATTTTTTAACCTCCTGTAATGAATTCTTAGCTGAATAAGTGAAAAGTGTTTAAATTATGATGAGGGATTTTAGCTAAAGGGAAAGCACTTCTTATTGTACTATAAATCCCCCGAAGTACTGTGCTTGGTGGTGCTTTTTTTTCTCTTCCCTATTCCTGGCCATCCCTCCCCATTTCATGTAATCTTTTCTATCATAGAAACACATTCATGATTCTCTAAAATGAGCGATCTTTTGCCTTTAAGAAAAAGTGCTGTACCCTCTGTAGTTGACAGTAGCGCTCACCATATGTGCAGCAGAGATCAAGTATGGATAGTTTTTCAAACGTGTTTTTGGTTTGTTCTGAAATGTTTCAGCGTTCCGACTCCAAAGCAGCGACCTTCAGTAACTGCGTGCAGCTCATTTGAAGCTCAGGTGTTTCTGTGGAGGTTGTGCGGGAGTGTTTTTTACAGGTCGTGACGTGAATACGAACTGATTCTTTTATGTAGTCCTGCACCAAGAGAACTGATGTTGCTTAAGAAGCTTCAAAGGGTTTAGGCTTTATTTTAGATCCCCAAAGTGCAGCAAGATCTTCCTGCAATGTGACTGTAGCTGTTTAATTCCGTGTTTGAGAACGTAACATAGAGTTGTGCCTTTAGCTGAAAATGAACGCTTAAACTGTTACACGTGTTGCCTTACTGTCAGAGAGAGATGGGGCATGTATGTAAGAGTACTTCAAACGAACAAAACTCTGCTACAGTAACTTTTATTTTGTTTACAACTTTCTCACCTAATGAACCCCGGGAGATACCTTGAAGTATTCAGCTTGCAGTATTTGATAGCTTGCTCAGCTTTTAAAAGCAAGTGATGTTCATTTTTTATATCTTTTCCAAATTCAAGGAAAAAAAAAAGATATATATTAAAGCCATAAGTGAAGACTGTCATGCTTTTTATTCTGAAATCTGAAAGGAACCTTAATTAAAACAAGATTTTGGGGAAGGCCATGATATGAAAGATATGGAGCAATATGGTTTGAGTTATAGGCAGACTCAAACCTGTAAATCAAAGATGAAAGATTTCACTCAAATAGAATTATATAATTCTCTTTTGTTATGCAGTCAGACTATATTTTTCATGCATTTGGGTTTGTTTACGATTAGCATTTTAATTTTAAAGACTTTTATTACTTATACCAAAGCTCTCCACTACAAGTTAGAAATCTGAGGCATGCTTTGAAAAGGGAAATCTAAAAAAAGGGATGTCATTTCCTATAATGTGAAGTAAACTTTTATTCTGAAAGGTTTACTCTAAAATGAATGTATGCCCCTTGGAAAGGGAAATAAAATTCTGACCCTTAGAAAGTGAAATAAAATTCTACCCCCCATTTACAAGCCAAAACCATGCTTGCTTTAGTAATGCACAGAGTCCCAGCAGGCTAAATTAACTCCTGGTGTAAGCCACCTTGCCTGACTTGGGGCTGTTCTGAAGGGGTTGCTCACATGACTAAAGCAATCAGGAGATCCTCCTGCATTTTCAGCAGACTCGTCTTGCTTGCAATATTGCTTGCCATTTACTGCGATTTTGTTATGGCCATCAAAGAAATTTCCCTTCAAGGAAACCAAGGGCTATAGCTGATGAGTAGGGTAATTTGTAGAGCTTTTCACATTTTGAAATAATGGCTGCAAAATTTTAATTGAGTACATAGTAACATCCTTTTAAAATTAACCCTAAAATCTGTTTGTGTCCTTAGCGTGCATGAAATTGTATATGAATTGCAATCTGAAATGTGAGTTACAAGCTTTTGCAATCAAAGTCTGTATTCTGGGGTGCAAATCAGCTAAAGCTGTCTTTTGTAGCTGGAAATGCTTTAAAAATGCCAGAATAATTTGAATTAAACCACATTATAAACTCACACTTATACATTTGTACAGATGTAGCCCCAGACAGATATCTAGACATGCTATTGGTTGAAGTTGGGATCATTTGGATAAACAAGTGTGCTAATAAACTGCACACAGATTGTGTCCAGAACCCTGTTCTGACTGAAGTCAATAGCAAAGTCCTCTTTGATTTCTATGGGAGATGGATCAGGCCCTGCTTTTCTTTTCCCCTTTAAGTCAAGAACACCATTGCTTTTTGATTATGTCATTCCAAGGCATCTTAAGGCCCTCTGGGAAATGATTGAGGCTTATGGTGAATATCAACACTTCCTTCAAAGCAGACCTGGGCTTTCTGAGAGGGCAGTTTCACTTGCTGCTGTTTTCTTCTCACAGTATTTTTTATTACCATCAATAGCTCCCCATGGACTAGAGTTAAAATATCTTCCAGCAATTTTAGTCATACTTTCAGGGAAATATTCACATAGACACTCTTAAAAGTGCCCAGTTTTAACTGGATTCAACAACAGATTCCAAGAATTTCAGATACATGCATGAATTGCATGTTTCAAATGTAAAAATTCAGATTTTTGAGGAGACATTAGACTCTCATGTCTCCCACAGACCTTTCCCACCAGGCTAGAGAGATTGACACCTCTGAAAATTCAGTCCCAGATATTTCAAGTTGGCTGCCAAAATATCTATGTCTGATCTTAGATTACATCTAAAACTGAGCTGAAATGCATAAACAAGATGGGATCAGGGTGGTTTCTGTGGATGAATTCCATGGGATAGGTGAAGCTGAGGAGGCAGCAGGGAGCACTTGGAGCCAGGGTGACCCTCTGCCTGGTGCTGGTGGCACGAGGGCTGCAGGCAGGTGGAAGGACATCCCACAGTACCTCCATCCCAGGCTGTCACTGCCATTGGCAGCAAATCTTTGCCTCATGGGGGAATACTTCAATGATTTGCACTCTGCCCCTGCACCAAAGTCACCAGCTACCAGCACGAGATACGTGTCAGCAGCAAGTCCCACTAACGTGCTTGCTCCAGTTCATTTTCTCCTCTAGTATTAAGAACTAAGTATTAAGCTCAGTGGGGCTTTTCTTGTATTTCTATGCTTTTCTCATACTTTTCTTGTATTCTTAGGTCCTTCAGTTCATAGCACAAACTGAAAACTAAAAAGAGACATGACTCAGTTTATCAAGAATGATTTTTATCCAGCTTAAGGCTCTTACCTGGGCTGGAGTATGAACAGTGATGAACAGCAAGTCTCAGAACTGCTGAATCCTAAGAGTGTCTTGCACTTCATTTTTGGACTCTGTGCAGGAGCTCTGCATGTGCTCATTTGGTTTTAATATAATTTTCAGCTTGATTATATGATCTCTTTTCAGGCAACATTTCTAGTGGGTAATCAAAGTTCATGGGAATTTTGCCAATGTAAAGATGACAGAATTATTCCCTTTTTTAATCATGTACCTTTCTAATTTTACTTTCACTGCAAATCAAGCAACTATTTCCAAGCAAGTGAATCTGAAAAAAGTAAAATCATTAACCTATCTTAAATAAACATCATAAATGAAATGGAAAACGTTGCGCAAATAAAGATGGCTATGCATTTACTTTGCAAAAAAGTCAACAACATGCTGCAGGCTGAATATCAGTGGCAAAACCAACCCCTCTCTGGAGTATGTGGTATTTTAGTTGGTGTCTTATCTAAGTTCAGCCTTTCTGAAAAGCTGAGAGTCATAACCGGAGATGAAATATTAGAAAGGTTTTGCTGCAGCCAACACCAGAGATCCTGTAGAGAACAAGAATGTAGAGACTGACTAATTTTTGTAGACAGACAGCAGGACACTTTCGGGGCAATGTGTCTGGGACGAAGAATTAGAGGGAACTTTTCCAAAGGCACTGATGGCTGTAAGACAACTAACTCCTATGAGCTTGCGGGGGCAAGGAGGTGCTCAGCAAGCATTTATTCTTTGGGAAATATCCCCCCTGTCCCACCAGCATGCCCACACGTGTGCAGATGTGAACCTGGCTGGGTTATTTTCTCTCCTAAGCAGAAGCAGCAGCAGCAGCAGCAGCAGCAGCAGCAGCAGCAGCAGCAGCAGCAGCAGCCATGTGTGCTGCCCTGATGTGTGTACTGTGCATTTGCCCAAGAAGTTCTCAGCCCCCAGCAGACACTTCATAACATGACTGATAGGGGAATTTTTTTTTTTTTTTGTCATTAGTGGCCTTTCCAGAAGCATAGCAGTGCATGGTTGTTTTATTTTTAAAGGTCACAATAGAGCTTTGTGAACCACTGTACTGGTTTTTTTTACAGACTCCATATGGAAGTAAAACAGAATATGTACCTGGAGAGGGGGGATGTGGTGTGTAGAACCCACCAGGAAAGAATCTCTCTTAAATCAGGTTTCTGCTGCTTGCTTTTCTTCCTGGATTTGAAGGAGTTTGGGTTCTAAATTATCATTTAAGATCTTTCTTTGTCATGTCACTTGCTTTGTTTTTTTACCTGTAATTGAATTCACCCTTGTGACACATAGAAAACCATCTAAAAAAAGTCTGCCTTTTTTTAAAAAAGGCAGGACAGATTCCCCTGCTTTTGGTGTGGGAATGAGAATAGCTTATCTTTGTCACTTCTCGCAGCAATTAAATGCTTCATTTTTTCACCATAACAGATCCAAACTGCAGCAGTATTTTAAGAGTGCTATTTAGCTGGCTGTCTGCTGACTGTTAAAAAAAGAAATTGTGAAACTTACATTCCTCTCTAACCTCAAAAGAGACCCATTTTGATTTTAACAGTGTCATTTTTTCACTTGATCCAAAAGGGTTTTGTCCCATGACATCTTGTTACCAACTCAGTTCTAATCACTAGTAAATCACACACTACAGAGAGTGAAGACCAAGAAGGACAGACGTTCCAGCAACACTCAGTTATGTCCCCTCTGCACAATCCTTCATTCTGCTCTAGTGCCATGCGCTGTGGTTCAGCATATTAGCATACATGATAGCAAAATATAAATTGCTCTGCACCATCAAAGATACTGCTCTTTGGATGTCAGCTAGCACACTGTGAGTGGGGCTGGCATTTGTAAGGGCTGTGATTTATAATAAAGACATGCTTCTGTGGGGGCGGTCTGAAGACAAGAGATGCATGCAAGCAGTGGCACCGGCGCTGTGCAGTGAGAGTGATTCTGTGCCAAGGTCTCCACACACTACCCCCTTCCCATGGTGCGCCTGCATGCCCAGAGGCACATTTGCAGTAGCAGAGCCACAGGATGTCCTGATTCAAAGACCACTTAAATCCCTCCGCTAACAGGCTTTGGATAATATTTGGAAGGCAGCTAGAGGAGGAAACCGAATGTTGCACTCAGCCAGACAAAACTAAAAAAAGCCCAGGTAAAAGATCTGAGCTTCCCCACACATACCTTTTTCTGAGATAAAGTGCCAGTTCTGTTCCTAGAAAAGTCTGTCTGAAAGAAAATTGTGATGGACCTGTTCTATTGGCTTCACGAGCGTGTGTACGTCATGTGTTAGGGGAACAGGTTCATACTCGTGTCTCTTGCTGCTTAGTTTACTGCTATTTCAAATTTCATGATTGGCTTAATATTCCAAGTAAGGATACAGTAGGAAAGCGTAAAGAGATACCTGGTGAAGTCATAACTAAGGCTTTCAAAGCAAGCTTACTGCCGTGGGTTTCTACAAGACTGACTTTTTGGTCTAGGGATGCACAGCTGAAATGTCTATTTTTTTCCTTGGGAAATTGATGTTGCTATCTGTTTCCATGATAAAAACCAGTCCTTTTGCTCAGAGCTCTGAAAGTTTATCTGTAATTTGTCTTTCCAGGCAGAGCAGATTCTAAAGGATAAAGCATCAGTGGGACTGACCCAAAGGACAACATTTTTAAAGGTCAATACTAATATTTCCATAAGAGTAAAAGGAACCATTGTTATTATTCCTGATACATTTTTGTATCTGAAAGTATCCAATGAGTAATGTTAAGTAATATTGTGCTCCAGAACTTTGTTGATTATAGATATATGAGCATTGGATTGGCGTGAAATAGTCTTCAACCAAGTTGTTAAAATCCCTTTTGTTTTGTGTTTTGTATAATTCTTTGGCTATAGTCTTGTCCTAGTGTTAATAAAAGCTATTTGAAATATGCTCTTTCAATATTCTGAGGGGTTTTTTTTTGCTTGTTTTATTTTTTAATCAGTGCTAAAAAGAAGTGGAGCTTTGAACATGCCACCCTGGTTGGATCATAGGATTCTGACTGTTAAAATATAAAGGGGGAAGCATGGTGAAGCTGGAGTGAATAAAAAAGGAACCACAAATGTTAATGTAAAAGTAATGTTACATAGCAGGCTAAAACACACACAGAGCAGAGCATTGCAGAGCTCCAGCTCTAACACCAAGCTCATATTCTATAGTTCCTTTGGCTCATTGTCCTGAGGCGTTGCAGAACACATAATTCTCCTCCCAGTGAAGCAATTTAAATAGTACATGCACTGTTTTGAAAGCTGTAAGGCCCCTACTTTGTGGGCGATGGGGAATACCCAGCACTATGCAGCAATGCTCTGGACTGTGGTATTGCTCCAGCACTGCTGCTGTAAAACTCAGAGTTGTTACCTTGATAGAACAGACCTGTTTTGAGAAAGGCACCCACAAAAGCAGTGGAGTGAGGAAGGAGTGTTTGCTGTGAGCACATTTTGATCACTTGCACATTGTCAAAAGTAGCTCACAGATTGAAATTGCTTCTGTGTGTGGACCTTTGTGCACCTGAACTTGAAAACTGAGCAGAGAGGAGGGTAGCTGGGAAGTACAGGCTCTTTGTTTGCACATGGAAACCCCTACCTTCTGGCACGTATCCAGAGCTGCTCCAGAAGGGGATTAAAACCAAAATGAAGCAAAACAGCATCCTATAATTTTAGCTTTTTTTCATTCTTCAGAATAACACATCTTTTTCTTTTCCAGGGAAAAGGACCCTAAACCTAGAAACGCACAGCTCCATTCCATCAATAAAATACTGTTTGAAAATCTGAGCATGTAACGTGTTATTTCCTTGGCATATTTCAAAGAAGTTCCATGCACAAAGAATCTCAATCTATCTAGTCTATCTATCTACTTCTCTGCTTTGCTTGTTTCCTGTGATTCCATTGTGATAAATTGCAGAGCCCTGTGATAAATTACATTCATCATGTCTTTCTGGCTGCCTCACCTGCATTTTGTACATTAAATCCTCTCTCCTGGGTCTACTTCTAACATTCCAACCTTGTGAGAGATTCCAGCTAGACACCATTGCTGCTTTAAAATCAACCTGCCATAATTGACCTGGCCTTTGAGAAGTGGAGTGTGTTTTTGGAAACCTTCAGGCTAACAATGCTTCTAGGAATCTCCTGTAGATGGGTGGGAGTGAATTCTTTCAGATTCCTTCTCTCATGCTTTTTTACTGCTTCCCCTGGAGATCCTCCTCCCCAGGAAAAATCTTTCTTTCCATTGGCAGCTTTGAAGGAGTAGCAAGAGTTGGATTGCTCTTTGTCAGAAGGGGTAAATAGTGAGATAAAGCTGAGTGAATATGTGCTGAGCCACTGCTCTTCTCCCTTATTTCCTTCTCTTTTCCTTGACAAATCAAAGGAGAAGAATATTAAACTAGTGGAGTTTGGTTGCAGTATGCTGGAGATACTTTTTGTTTATTTGTTTGTTTGTTTTTAAAGAGAAAATTTAGTTTTTACCTTTGCTGTCACAGTGCCCAAGTACAGTACTTCATTCATACAGGCCTCCTGAAGACCTGTAAAATAGGGATTCACAATTCTTGTTCACATCCTTTTCTGGGTTTGCCTGTAAAAGGGAACAGGTTCAACAAAAACCCAAAATGAAATTCTGTATTTTACTAGAAGGTGAGTAAGGACGTGGATCCAGGATTTTGTTCAAAATTTATATTCTTAGCTTCTTTGCTGCTTCTGGATGAACTTTTCTGTCCACACATCACTGAAAAATACCCAGCCTGTTATGGCTGTCATATGAATGTCTTCATAGATTATTAATAACTGAATAGAATATTCCTGGTAAGATCCTAAATTACCTCTCTTGTGCTATATTTTATCTACAAACAACATTATCTTACACTATTCAGATGGTTATAGCATTGTTCTTTAGCTATCTAGCTATCTTTAGCTATCTGATTTAATTAGAAATTAGTCTGTGATAAAGTTATTAATTGTTATCAAAACAAAAAATCAATCAAGGTAAAAGCACAAATTACAAATATTTATGTTCCCCCAAGTTAGTACAGGTTCGTTTTCCATATTCACAGTATCTACACTAGCTGTGACAGTGGCCCAGCCTAACTGCTTGAAATTCTGCCAGACTCCACACATGAACAAAGAGTAGGAAGATAACCGGCATAATTTGTAATATTTTTTTTCTTGACTTTCTATTCATTTTCTAAATTCTGCTCTTCAACTTTAGCTGTGTTAGGCAACACAGCCAGTGAAAGCCTAACATTTTTCTCTGTATTTCAGGTAACTTAGTCTTGAAAACCTTATTGAAACATCTGTAGATAATCTAGTATTGAGACTATAATTAATCTAGTCTTGTTACAATTAATTTGACCTACAAGCAGGGGTAAATTAGATAATTCCTTCTACTGAATTCTATCTACTGAATACGGCAGGAAAATAACTGATTTTTAGAAAAAAACCATCAAAAATAACCCTGCAACTGATTTCTCTCATTCTCAGCTGCCTCTCCTTCTCCCTTCAAAATTGTGTTATAGAAATATATATTATGTTAGCTGAAATGCAAATATGTATTGTCGGACACTACATCTGATGTGCAGCAGTTCTGTCTCTGCCACCTGAGCCAGAAGGAACCAGTCCTGCCTCCTTTTGAGCTACTGCCTGGAGTGGGTGTTTGGGTTCCTAGTGGAAGTTGAATACATAATTTAACAGCTGCAGCAACATCTGTAAAAAGCAAAAAAGTGCTGAAAAACTTCAAAAATGAAAATGTGTACTCTAGTTCTCCTTAAAAATGTCCAACAAATTATTTCATAAGAAGCATCATCACAGCGTAGCGTTGTCTTGCAATGACCTCTTTCCATCTTTGTTGACCTACAGCAGCTCTTGTTTTCTCCTTTGGAGCCTGTATCTGAGCTGGACATGTAGATCTAGAGTGAGATCAGACGGCTCCACCTGAATCCTCTTTGTGATATCAAAATTTGCCCATAGCCATGGTTGCTGTCCTTTTCTTCACTGTAGGTGTAAGTTGCTCTTTCTTTGGATACTGCTTGATGGCACATCATAGAAGAGTGGTCCTGGTCACAGGCTCTTAGTAGAACTTGCTGCTTCTTGCTGCTGCTGAACATGTCCTCTGTGATTTCTATGGGAATGTAAGTGGTTTATTGATTGAGCTGATAAGACCTGCTGAGAACTGATCATGGCTAGCAAGCATCTGCTGTACAGAACTTCTTAAGTGAGGAGAAAAATCTGCGAGAAAAAAATTTTATTGATACTAAAGTGCTGACAAATGGTCAGTATTAGTGTACACCGTGTCTCTCTGTCTTCCATTTCAGTAGGAAATAGACTTACTCTGAATAGAAAAATGGCTCAAAGTGAATTACTTTCTGAGCACTTTTTACAGCTGAGTGGTTTGAAGAAATAATTTTATTTCGGTGGCACTCAACATGAAAATCCAAGATCCTTTTGAACAGCCAGGGTTTCATACTCACAACAGCCATAGAAGCAGGCCCATCATTGCTTCTTTTCACAGACAGGATTAAAAGAGTTGTTTGAGGATCCACAAAGAGCTTGTAGCTGATGGAAAAATCTCGAGCTACAGTCGTTATGCCAGCACCCAGACTGTCCATGTGACTATATTTCTTCCAGATGCCTTCACATTATAAAGTAAGTGTGTGTGTATTTGTGACTTCAGATGCTGAATCTGACTCTTCTAATTTTAGCTCATTGTTTTGAGCTTGCTTGTTCTCTGGCTTGTGTGTTACTTACTGGAACATTGCTAAACAACAAAACCTTTTATTTATTTTTTCAAAGAAGACTGTATGAGCATATAGAGGAGATGTGGGATTTTTATGAATCATATCCTGTTGTTTCCTTGTGTTTTTACTTCTCTTATTTGCTCCTCATTCTTAAATGGCCTTCACAAAACAGAGAACTGTTAGTGTTGTATAACAATCCATGCACAGGAGCTAGACCTTTACTTCACCCTGCTAGATGTGCTGGCTGGTGTGATTTTAATGTAGCTTTCAAAGAACAAAAAAATTTCAATAAATACTGCACTTGTGTAAGGGGTAACAACTGAACCATTTTAGATGAGGCTTCAGGGAATTTGGAAGGAAGTTATCTCAAGACTTCCAATGTTTATAAGCATAAGATGTTGTGGTTCTTATTACCAAGCAAAGAAACATCAGCCCTATCCTTATTCCTCCTATTAAACTTAGGGATTCAGTGAATGGACAGGAGAGAACAGGCACAGGCTGCATGCACCAAGCCCTCACAAATAAATGTAAAGCAAAGCCCTGTACCACATTTCAAGTTCAGTTGTAAAAACCTGCTTCAACAGGTGATTTCTCAAATCTGCTTCTATTTTCTGCCTGCTTAGAATTCCTCTGAGCAGTGTTAATGACTTTTCAAGGTACATTTTTTTAGATCCTCCTATATGCAATTGTTTAAACGCCTTCATGAATACAGGAAGGAAGTAGGTGGCACATGTCCCAGGATATCTGTTGTTCAGCTGTAAATTTGGATTTCATCTTCCTTTAAAGGATGAAATCCTTTCATCTTCTCTTAGGGGGAGTCATGCCAGACACTCAGAATACATGCTCCTAACTACGGGAAACCAAGAAGATGAAGACAAGTGGGGTCATATTTCAAGCACAATGAAACTTGCATGGATGCTATGCACCATGTCCCCACAGGATCCATGGTAGTGGGATCATCAAAGTCTAGAGCAGTAGGACATGATTCAAAAAAGTCTGGGGCATCCTTCATCCCCTTGCAGAATCAGAATAAGCTGCTGGAGAGAACTCTTTAAGAGTTCACAAAAAATCTAAGCCCAGCCTAACACACTGTAAATCCCAGAGGTGAGTGTGAAAGGACCAGAAAGCTCCACAGTTGCCCCTACTAATGGATCATGAACTGTGATATGAACAGCATCTAGTATCTGAGCATCTCAGAGGAGAGTTTAAAATCAGATCACACCAAAATGTGTCTGCTGAGTTCCAACCTCGTATACCCATCTTTGGTTCAAACAGAATGGAGAAGAAAGGCATGATACAGGAGGAATTATCCTATGTATTACCTATCACCTCCTCATATTTTGCACATGCCTTCATGAAAGGAATTTTAAGGACATTTTGAACTATGTCTAGAAATTGAAAGGAAAATATGCTCCAGGGAGAGACTACCCTGTATGCTGTATAATTCCATGACTGACTTCACAAGTGACGCTACCTTTGCTAAAGGGGGTGTGCTAGGTCGTACAAACATGTCACAGGGGAAAGACACATTGATCACATAGGCTCTCCCATTTCTTCTCCGTACAGTACTACCAATATAAACTCTCCAGAGCAGTGTGCTAATGCAGAAATTCCTGGCAGCAGTCTGTGAGAGTTATTATTTGGGAAGTAGGGCAATCCTGACATGGCTGGGACCCTGTCAGGAATGCTGGCAGCAGCACATCTCTTCACTTCACAGACTTTTAGACCAAGTTATTGTGTATGTGAGGGACAGTAGACTGACTTAATAAGAAGGATAAGATTTGAAACACATGCAGCATGTTTTCTGATGCTGGGATATATTGCCTCTGGCTTCTGTTTTCAGTTGTGTCCATGCCTGTAGTATCTATATCTAGCATCTATATCCAGCATATACATCCCTGGCTCACAGCAGGAGCAAACCTGTGTGAGATCTGGAGGATGCCTATATTCTATCCAGGATACTTTCTTTGCAGTAGATATAATGGTATTAAGCTGACTGAAGTCATGAATCTAAAAATCTAACTAGTGATGATTATTGAGGGATACTACCTGTAGAAACAGAGTCAGGCAATTGTTAAAATAAGGGTTCAGTATATCCCTTTTCTGGTGATGAACTGCATAAAAGTTTGTGATGAACATTTCTCTGTTCCTAGTTCACCAGTCACAAAAGATAATAGTAATTACCCTGTATCTGGAGATGTTGTGAACCACAGAAGGACTCTGTGAAGTTCACTGAACATAACAGATAAAATGCACTGAATTCTGTGGAAGATACAGATTTTTATAACTACAACACTATCTTCTTTAAAATCCTATGTTAACTATGCTTTAGGCATTTATGACATTTTCTTTAAGACCATGCTTTTAGATGATGTTTTATTTGGTTACAGAACATCAGTGCTGGGCTTTCAAAGACCTGCCTCATTGAATCCAGCATCAACATTGCCTGAAACCCTGCTGGCTGCCAGCTCCTGGGGTCCTCTGCTGCCTGAGCTCTGTTATGATCCTCAGGGGAGGTATTTTCAGAGGGTGTCACCTTCTCGTACACCACCAAGGCTTTTGTGCTGACTCAGCATCCCTGCCCTCTGTACCCGTGGTTTGGGCATTCCACCATTTTCCTTGGGAGTCATGCCAGTGGCAATTGCAGGCATGCTCACCCCCATTCTGCTTGGTTTGGTAGATGTGCCCCTTCTTCTCCTGCCCAGTCACTCCCATTCCTGCAGAAAACCTTAGTCTCCAGGACATTAAGCAGAGCTGGGCAGACTTTTTCAAACACTGTTTTAATTCTTTTGCAGAGAAAATTGCTTTATCTTTTCGTTTTCAAATCCAAGAGTTTAAAACCTTGTGGAGGGGGGACAAAGGGAAATATTTGGGGTTTTTTTGTTCTTATTGTTTTTTCACTTGGTTTGGGAAACATGGCCATGTGGTTATTCCCAGGATGAAATATATTCCCCAGTACCCTGTCAGCTGCTGATTGTGTCCGATAGCCCTGTCAGCTTCACAGCTGCTGTTAATAGCCATACCCTGCTTGCTGTGGCACTGCACCCCTAGCTCCTGGGGCAGTGTGTAACCACGGAGCCACGCGGCCATGCCTGATCCCTCTCTCAACTCTCCCGATGGATAATTAACCAGCAAGCACTTAAGCAACATGTAAATTGAAGATGCCCCTAATGCCCCCAAATTTCAGTTTTCTCACATCTGCTTTGACTTGTCATTCCCCTCCAGGCAAGGACCATAGCTGTGTCTTTCTCAAACCCTTGCTGATCTTGCTGATCTAAGCATAGGAGAAAAGACAGAAGCGTGTTGTTCCAGCTGGTTTTGTGCATAGCCTGATCCCAGAGATATGCTTGGGGAAAATCTGGCATAGTGGGCCCTGTGGATTGGCATAGGTTTCAGTCAGTTACCTGGGGTTATAGGTCCTGAACCAGGATGTTGCCCCAGACTGGAATTATAAAAGCCAAAGGCAGTTTTGAGGAAATGGACTCAAGTTTTCCTCCTAAATTTTAGCAACAAAGTCTATTGCTAGAATGACCCAACACTAATACTTACGTAAACTAGGTTTTGGCCCAATTGGAATTCAGATCCAAATGCAGAGCCACATTTAGACTGTGTTATATCTCTAGCATTGCAATATGCCAGGGGAGTGAACTGTTCCCAAGGATCAACAATCAATACTCTTCCAGTGTTCTCTTCCCTTTGTTTTCTGATATATCTTCAAATATGTTTTACAAAGCAGCCAGGTGTGCAGCAGCCAGAGAGGAGCAGGAGAGTTATTTGTGACGATCTACATAGCCGCCTTTTGGGCAGGCAGCTCTCAAAGTGTGAGCAGCAGCAAGCTGTACAAAAGAGCTCCGGCTTCAGGGATAAAGACAACTACAGCTGCTATCCTCCATGGACTGGACACATAGGAGTGCCAGGGAAAAATATATTCTGTGCTGTGGATTAAAACAGCAACAGGTGGGACTTCTGATGGTGTTTTGGTTAGTTCTTATGAGAGTAAAGATATTCTTTCTTATCCTTGAGCCAAATGATAAAGTGTGAGGAAGTTCTCACTGCCTGGTGTAGAGTAGGCTTTTTTTGGCTGCAGAATTGTTCTCCTTCTTACCCCTGCTACATCACCTACTTCCCCCTTATCTCACATGTTTTCTGTTATGTTATAGCCCACTGGAATAAGAGTACTAAAAAGAAAGTTTCATTAGTTATATATGTTCTGAGAGGGCAAGTATGCAAAGAGAAGTTCATAAAGCTAACAGAACAAGACAATTTAAGTGCCACATTCATCTTAACTATTAATTGATGTTAAGAATTACGTTAAAGTACGCTGGTTGAAACTTGTCCTTCTAGATGTAGCTTTTATTCCCATTTGACTATATTTATTTTTCTACCATAACCTTTGGCTCATTTGAATTATTGTTTCCCACAATCAAATATGTTAGTGTAATAGTAAAGATTTCCAGAAGGACTTTTTTCCCTCTGCTACTTTGGGAAAGGCTCTGCATGTAAACTGCTATATGACTTCATGCTAAGTACACACACTAAACATGATACGTTTATTTTATCATTTGTAGCTAAAGAGACATAATTATTTAAGTGGGTGTAATTTAGTGTTATGGCATCCCTCAAATTGCAGTCCTGAAATTACTTTAATCTATACTTTGGCTGGGGAAATATATGAAAAATTGAAAAGCTAAACAAAAACCCTGAAGCCCAGAAAGGAGTTGTTTCTGGGGGTTGCATAGACGTCCTTGTGACATCTTTTCAGGAAGCAGTCCCACTTTTGCAAGAGCTTTACTATCTATTGAACTATTTATGGACTATTTATCAGTCATCAGTGAGGGTGATTTACCACCAGCAGGCTTATGTGTCAAACTAAAAACGGGTGCTCCAGGCAAGCTACATCCACATACTGTGCCTTCTACTGCCTGTGGAAAGAGCGAGGGACTAAGCTGTTCATCCTTTCGGGGACACAGAACACTGAATTTTTGCTGCTTTTAATCTTAACAAAAGTCTATTAATTAGAAGTTGTGACTCCTTCCCCATTGTTTACATGTTTTTCAAGGCCTGCAGCAACAGCAACACACCGAGTTGTGTAAAAACAGCAACAACAAACTACTGTCTTCTGATTTTTAAATATACATTTTGCAAGAAAAACCTCTCTAGATTCATGTCCGTGCTTTCTAGCAACTAGTACTCTGTGAAAATCAGTCTGAGTCCTTTAAAGAGTGGTTTCATTAAGAATCTGTGCTTTATAAACTGGGTGTGGTATCCTGGTTTTTTTAATGACTTAAGCACATTTTGAGCTAAGTAGAGTAGTTGTCTAATACTTTTGCTAGAATGGAAATATCAAAGTCAGCTCTTATTATTACCGGAATCTCTTCTATGAGAAGCCATCACAAACAGAAGTTTATAATATCTGCATTTAAATAAATTTCGCTTCTTAGTAATTCTCTAATGACTGTGGGCTACCTCCTGTTCCCATTGAAGTCAGTGGGAATGTTGCCATTGACTTCACTGAGCATGGGATTCAGTTTCCTTTCATCAAAGATTATTCTAAATGTAGATCCCTGCAGCCTCAGTTTGGTATATATCTCCATCCCAGTTTAGCACGAAATTAAAGGATTTTTGCAATAAACTAAAGCAATTTACTTCCTTTTAGAGCCACCTCCTGCTACCACCCGTTGAGACTAGGAGAGCTGCCCTGGTTTTTTGGGTTTTTTAATGTGTTTCTTTTTCCACTGTGGATGACTACGTTAACTGCTCCAAAGTTATTCCTCCAGAAACCCAGAACCTCTGTGGCAGTAGAGGTGGAGTGGTTTGTTCCTAGTCTGCTACTCTGCCTCTAAAACAATCATGAGGGGAAAGTTCCATTTTCTCTCTAGACACCTGGCACCAATAATAACTAATGTGAATTGTGGCTTAAAGCAATAAGCAGACCCTGTGAATGTAAGTTAAGAGCTCATCTGTGTGAATTTTACCTACAAAAACAAGCTGCTCATAGATAAATCTTCTGTCAATTTTTATAGTCCTGGAATAGAAGTTATTTTTTCTTACTTTTATTCTGTTTTGATATCTACCAGAAGAGACAATCAAACTTTTGCTCAGACAGTGAAATAGCAGTTAAAAGAGCCTGAGTCAAAAATCTTTGCTTCCACCAGGGCAGCTTTGCCCAGTGCTACTATTTTTGTTGTTGCAGAAGATACTAATTAATCTATCTCCCAAATAATTTTTTTTCCAAGTTTGGATAGAGAGCCAGAACCTTAAAGAAGTCAGTCTATTCAATTAATACCAAGGAGGAAAGAAGATTGGCCTAAAGCTAGTGAAAAACATTGTGAAAAATAATAAGGAACAAGAAGAAAGCAACTATAGAAACTCATCTTCAAAACGGAAACAGGGTAGACCAATCAAGCAGAGCAGAATGAAAGCAGCTGGAAAGGGACCCAAATTAAACTGCTGCCTTCTGCAGTACTTTTAGAGCACAGCATCCTATCCTCTCTGCATACATGTTCTTCAGGGCTTTTACTATGATCAACAGAAACCCCTTAGCTTTTGTAGGAGACTCCTACACAAACAGCTCCATTACATTCCATAGGCTAGTTGACTGAAAATAGGTTTTAAAGCAGCAAAGTTTTAGTTGAAGTGTTCATGAGTTTTAGTTAGAATTATTGTTCATGTATGCAATGTGTCAGAAGCCTGACCAAAACCTACTGAAACAGAAATATTTCTCTATTTATTACACTCATCTCTGAATAAGACATCCAGAGGACTCAGAATTTAAATGTCCAAACTCTGAGGATGCCTACCTCTCCCACAGGGACTTATTACTGAAACAAAATCATGCTACTGAAGGCAGCTATCGCTGGCATGTTAATATGCTTGACTTATTACCAAAGGTGTTTGATTTGGTGTTTGTGTGTGTGTCTGTAATAGGTAAGTGTTTTTAATGTGCGCAGGAGAGGAGTGAGTAGTGACTCCTAACACGGGAAACACAAGTCTCCATGGGAACATAACAAACACAGTTGCACAACAGTGATGCTTGCATTTCTAGGTATGTATCTGTTTCTTGGTCCATTTCTGTCATGCTATCACCTGGATTATACATTCAGTTGCACTGTTAGCATCATTACTGGCCCACTTTTCTGTCTGCTTTCTTCATTTTATCTAATTAGAATCTACCCTCCATGATAAAATATTCCCATACAATCTAGATTTGTGCTTTTATTGTTTATATTTCTGTGTATCATTTTGCTCTAAAATGTGTTTACAATGTCTTCAGTGATTTGTTGCAGTAAATGTGAAGAGCAGACTTAATCCACTTTAATCAAATGTTATTGCTCAGTTAAAATTGCTTTGAAATTGCTTTGACAATGTAAAATAAAGATGGGAACACAATGCATACTCTGAGGTCAGAGAACAGCTCAGGGACAATAACTCATGGAGATGTTCTGGACAGTGTTCTGTGCTTTAAAATAAGAAAGGTTATTTTCTTTGTCCTTTCTGATTATCGAATCAATCTATGTTGTTCTGCAGGTGTGAGGTGATTTCTCATAGTGCTTGAAGCTCCGTTTTACTCAGAAATGACTTACCACTGTCACTTGTGGCAAGCACACCTATGACTTACGGAGCAGCATTCTCTGCTCCTTTGAGCATTGTTTAAAATGTAGTTCATGGTGCTCAGAGCAGAGCACAGAGCAGTTCTGTAGGTGTTTTAGCCAGAGGACAGGCTGTGGTCACTTCATTCCCGCTGAGGAGTAGTTTCTCAAATGAAAACATCATTGAAGAGAGAAAGAGTGTAAGTCCTTTACTTGTGTGAATAACTTATTACAACATTTTTTGTTCTGATTTGGATTTTTTCTTGCATATGATCCATGTGCAATAAATAACAGTCTTACTTTTTGCATTAGGAAACTGAACCTACAAGGATAATGAGGTGTGTGGAGGGGTTTCCAATCACTTGTGAATTTACCTAAAAATTACTGAACTACAGAGATCTTCCCAAAAGGCTGCTTTTACAGAACTATTTCTTCTTCAGAGTGCAGGAAGAACTGTCAATAGCATGATTGGCAAAAATGAACTCCTGTCATTAAAGTAAGCAGCTAAGCCACGAAGCACCCACACAAGATGAGCTCACTGAGTCAGAAGATGCCACGTTAATGAAGTAGTTTTAAAACCAAAATTGTATTTTGAGACAGATTAGATTACTATCCACCAAACTACCATGGCTGTATTTAGGTTGGCTACCCATCCAAATTATATGAGCATAAAGAAGTATAATGCACCATATATGTCTATCTCTAGCACTGTACATACCACAGCTATGAATATGTGTACCACCATGGAATTGAAACAATAGGGGAGCTAATTCTTAGCTGTATATAGCATTTTAGCTCCACTGAATGTAAAGTCTGATGATGATTTTCCTCCAGGGAACATCTTGGCCTCCCTGAATTTAGGCTTCAGTAATTGTACGCACCAGTCCCAGGAAGGTCCAGCCACACTCTGAGGGTGTACCCAGGGTCCTGGAAGCTTCAGCTGAGGCATGACCGTGCTGTGGCTGGACCACTAAGAGATCTCTTTGCTCAAGCACTCTTGGCAGTTTAGCATCCACCAAGTGCACACGAGGCCATTCAGGGGCAGGCAGGTGTGAAGAATGGCAGTCCTACGGTCCCCAAGGGCTTTTCAGAAATTAGGCATCAGCACAGAGGCTGTGACTTCACACTGCAGCATTGCATTTTTTTAATCCAGTCTCTAATCCATTTATTTTATGAAGTGAAACATTCCAAAATTACAAAAGGATTTATACTCTGTGAACATGTGTGAGCCGGCTGGAAAGATTAGTGAACTCTTCATAGCTTTCTCTACAGCTAACTCTTGGGTCCATCTCCACAGCTGATTAACCTGCATTTCACACACCTCTTCAAAACTTCCATTTCAGATTACTTTCTGAGATCGGTGATACCTGATGTGAATAGGTTTTCTTAGAAGGATTTTGCAATAGAAATGTTGAAACATGAAGGTAAAGACAGGGAAAAAACACTCATAAATGTGTGCCAAGTATTAACTCACAGAAGCCGAGCAAGTTTTCGTAAAGACTGTTGACCCTGGCAGCAGGGTGGTGATTTTTCTCATTGCTAGCATTACTGAAAAGTCCATAAAGTAGCAAGAACAATTAAATAAATACGGAGGCAATGGTGCTAACCAGGTTAGGTAGTGATGGTCATTGTTACCATGCTTATTGTGTTACATTGGCTTAGCCAAGAAAAACCTTATCTGATTAAAACAATAGTTCCCAAAATGCACTCCCCTTTAGAGAAATTAATTTTATTCAATATGGACTTCCAAAATAAATATAACACAAAAATTTAAATTTACTTATGCAAATCTTCCAGGATGCTCCAGCCAAGCAATAACCCAAATCGAGAGCCTTGGCTAGTGTGTTACCCTTTAGCTACGAAGCCGTTGTGAGTTCCACTTCTGGTATGGCTCCATGTATGTGAGTGCGGCGTGGCTTGAGTCTCTCTCTCTGAGTGGTCTTTTTTCACAATAGAGCTGGAATGTTTTTCACCAAAAGGAGTACATTCCATGAGTGATGGTTTTCTGCTATGAAGTTATGATTTTGAAAAGGATCACTACCTCCCGTTGAACAGGCCTCAGAATTTATGTACTTTCTTTGGCCGACATTTGAATCTGGCTTTGGAGCCAAATATGAAAAGCAAAGCTTGCAGGAAGATTTTCTTTCTTTTCATGGTTTCTTAGCATATGCACTTGGTGCATAGAGGAAAACACATGCTATTTGTTCATTTGACAGCTTTCATCCCTTTAGATGCCTTTCCTGACCTCTCCTCACTATCTGTACTCCCTTCCCACACCTTCTAAGCAGCTTAGGATGTGTGCCACATAGTAAAAGAAATATATTTTATATTCTACAGAGAAATAGTTCATGTTCTTTTTTCATCTGAATAATGTGAAAACCTAAGATCCAAGCAGACTTCTTTCCTCATCTGCCCCAGCCCCTCTGAAAATACTAAAATATTCTTATTGTGAGATTAAACATTTACACATATATCTAAAATTTTCAGACTATGTTTGGTACAGGAAAAAGTGTTGATTAATTCTTTAATTTCTTCTTCAATCAAAGCTCGGTTCCAAAGGCAAGTTAAAGAGCTTTGGAGAAACTTTATCCTGTATCTCATCAGAAGAATCCTTACTTATTTCAAAAGCTGGAATAGTCTTTCCTACTTAGCAGAAGTTTCCTTAATTTAGTAATTTTGATACTCTCTGTACTTTTATGAGAATCTCCGAAGGTCCATGAACCC
Source organism: Machaerirhynchus nigripectus (assembly GCA_013397975.1). Classification (NCBI taxonomy): domain Eukaryota; kingdom Metazoa; phylum Chordata; class Aves; order Passeriformes; family Dicruridae; genus Machaerirhynchus; species Machaerirhynchus nigripectus. Next base: position 5,294,733 of record VZRQ01004617.1, read on the forward strand.
CTTTAAAAGAAAGAAAGAAATAATAAACTGAAAGTAGACTTTAATCTTTAAAAATATTAAAGTTAACTTAAAAAATGCAAATCAAAGTTTCAAATTCAACCTCAGTATCTTGAGTCCATTTCTTGAGTTATATTTTTATATAAGACACCTGGAAACACAATGCAAAGTTCATGGAGTTTGTAGTTTCAATACTATGTTTATCCCATTTACTTAAATCTGTTTTATGTATTTCTTCAGTGTTTTCTTGAATGAAAAATACTTTTTTCCTAGGACACTGAAAATGGGTCAGAATTTTCATGAATACTTGTAGCAGTAGTTAAGGTATCCATGAGATGGTTTCAGCATCTCCAAAGCCAACCCAGCAGAAGAGTTTCAAAACTGCTATTTAGAGCTTTTCTAGATTAGACATACCCCAGAGGGCAATAGGATGGTCTGCTCTTCCTCAAGGACACCTCACCTATTGAAAATGCTGCATGGGTTACTGAGCAGGGAAACAACTGCTGCTTTGGGACCTAAAAAGGTGATTGTGTTAAAAGTCAAAGTGCAGAAGGAAGTAAAATATGCTAGGTTATTAGAGCTAGAGCTGGGATGGTTCTGGTTCACATCAGAGAAAACCCCCTGGGAAGGAACTATGCCCAGCAAACCTTCAGGCTGGTCCAAGAAAATTTCATTTATACAAAGAGTTCAATGCCTTCAAATTCTTTCCCATGCAAGCAGTAGATCAAAGCCTTTGCAGCTTTACTGCACAACACAGTGGCCAGGCTCATGACACAGGCCAAATAAAAGAAATTTTGGGTGGGATCTAATGTAAGGTCATGCCCCTTGTCTAGCTGGAAAAGCATTGGCTTCTTCAGCAGGACTGTGGAAAGAAATCTTGCAAGTAGTCTGCAGCTCTCTTAAACACATGTATGCCTGGCTCACACTGAGGTGCTGGATCCTGGTGGGGACTTCATCACTCTGTTCCCTATGACAGCTTGTCTGTTGTGCCAGCTCTCTGTGCTTCAGGCTGTACTCCCTCACATCAGCTGTGTGAGGCAGAAGTGGAGGGGGATCAGTCATAGTAAGGGTGGTCCTATCCAACTTCCCTGTATTCCCAGTCAGTGCCTGGGCTCCTCCCATGCTGGGGTGAGAGACTGGGTTGTTCAGAAGCACACTGGTCCTTCAGTACTGGGCACCCTCGCAGGGTGAGACCATGGTCTTTCCTTAGCTGGCCTGCCTTACAGCCAGTATTCTCTTGCTAAAGGGCTGCAGTGCGATTTTAATGTCAAAGGAAATGACAACCTTCTACTCCTTGTTTTTATTTACAGTAGTGAGAGGAAATTAAAGCACTGGCAGCACCTCTGAGCAGGCCAAGGACGTGGGCCCTTGAGAATGATCAGAGAGGAAATGAAGAGATGGGAACTTTAAAGAAAGGAACAGGGTTTTAATTGAAATTTTCACTGTCTAAAATGAACAGAAATTTTTTTCACAGCGTCCTCTTTATTAGGGAAACATTAAGATTTATTAACTAATAATCCTATAAGACAGTGATCAATAAAATTATAAAATAAAAAGAATATAATATTTTATTAGTTTTCAGTTGGATACAGCTTTTCCAGTCAGGGCTACAGAGATATAAACTGTCAAGTAAAACAATTTCTCTTCAACACCTGTTTCATTTGAGTGATTCCTTTGCTTAAAGTGGGTCTCTCTAATGATTCTGGCATCTCTAGTATCAAGGGGGAAAGGAAGGTTATTGTAACCTCCAAATTCAGCCAGATGCACGAGTGAGGTTGGTGCAGCAATCTCCAACAAAGGTGGACCTCATAGCTGGAGATGTACTTTTCTTACCTGAAGTGCTGGGGGAAATGTAAAACTGCAGTGCTGTATAAGCTTGCATTTCCTTCTCTTTCTATTTATTGCATTCATAATGTTTTATGTCACCACTTTAGCTGAAAATAATGAAAAGGCTTTTCATGGTTTCCTCTCCAGTAGACTTTTGTGTAATATCACAGCTGACCACCAGTGATACCCTGGATTTTGAAGATAAATATTTCAAGTGAACTCTTCAGTACATGCTTGGTGCTTTGCTCTACAAGACATTTTCCATTCTACAAAGAAGACAATGAAAACACTAAGTAGGGATATTACAGCAATGCCCCAACATTAGGAAATTGTTTTGTTTTTCTCACACTTTTATATATATCTCTGATCACTGTGAAATCTAGTGTAAACTGAAGAAGTTATGAGATGGGTTCTGCAGACATTTAAAGAAAAAAATTACTGAAATCCAATCAATTATATCAAATCACCTCTCAATTTCCTCTCAGGCTAAAGTGAGTGAGATTAAAGAGTCACATCGGCTAGTCTGAAAAAATCTGAGATCAAGGTACATTTGGGGTCACCCACCCCAAATGTACCTTGATCCTACAGCTTCACTGGGAAAGAAATAGAAAATGGTGTTCCAGAAACACTGGGTCCTGCTATGGATTTTGAGTCTTACCTTGCATCTGTATGAACTGAGCAAGCAACAGGCTGTTGTCTGCTTGCATTCACACAATGCTTACACTTGCTACCTGTTCACCTTCTGTTTGAGTGTTTGAGTGTTGGGACAAATGAAGGCGTTAGTTACCACAGCAAAATAATCTAAAACAAATAATAGGCAAAAACTCAGAGGGCGAATGAAAATAAGGGTTGAAAAGAGGAAGACTTGCAGTAGAGTGAGCAAGATAAACTGTACTTGAAGAGGACTTGTGGCAGCCTGGGGTGCAGGATGTAAGATTAAGGCTGAAGGCTGTATGAGAGAAAATGTGGAGGATACCAGGGTTCAGCAGTGAAGGAAGTGGGGATTTATGACAGCTGACAGCTGTCAGCCCTGCATTCCTTCCTTCCTAAGGGCATTCCTTGCTTGGGGGAGATTTTAATCTTTCACTCCATTCCATCAGGTTATGCAAAGTGTGAAAGGTCCATGCTCCACTTCTTCCTGAGGCAACATCAATATTCCTGTCCTTTTTATGTGGGGAAAGGAAGGGAAGGGAGGGGAAGGGAAGGGAAGGGAGACCTACTATTCCAGCAGCTACTTAGGATGCACTGTGTACTCCATCTCATATGAGTTCTGGTACCCTGCTCATCAAAGCTTGTTTCTGCCATCTCATGTAGCTTCTTATATCCGAAGAGGGTTTTAGTCATTCTTTTTATGCATCCATTTGCCTCTGAAGCGAGAACTGAGACTGCAAAGAGAAAGATGCTGCAGGGAAAAACTGTTTGTGATCCTTAACCACTCACCAGAGCTTTGTTTAACATATTCCTTCTATTTGAGGAACTGAGGAAGAGCATCCTCAGTGCATGGTAGATACTCTAAAGTATTAGTGCTAGTAGCAAGGAATTCAAATGCCCACTAGAACGAATATTCTCATGTCTGCATAAACTGGTTTTTTTTTTGTTTGTTTGTTTTTACTGAAAGGGTTAATTTTCTATAGGTTCTAAATTAAGAATATTTCTGCAGGTTCCTTTGATATCCAGCATGCTTACAGAGGTTCAGAGTAGGGTTAATGGTCAAAATGTGGCAGCATATAAGCCACAGCAATGCAAAACAACTCTTCAAGAAAACATTCGTAAAAATAAATGAAACAAAACCAGGAAGAAGCAAAGAAAGTCAATAAAGCTCATTCATTTCTTGAATTTTCTTATGTATAGATCCAGGCTACTAAATTCTGGCTCTGCAGGGAATGCAAGGCTTTACCCTAGCTAGTGTTACCTTTTGGGGAAACAGGACTGAACCTGGGATACTTGAAAAATTAAGTTCTGAGAATGACAGAATTCCAATATTTCACATCTGGGATGCTGAACCCTTTCCCAGGGAGGCTAAAGAAAGAGATGTAGCAGATCTTTCTAGTATTTTGATCAGCTCATTCTACCACTTTAAAAATACACCCAGTCCTCTGCACTGGTTCTGTCTTACCCAGAGATTCCCTCCCAGCAGTGGGAGTGGATGGGAGTCCTATAAATGACTGTCGTTTGTTCAGGATTTCATTCATAGCCTGATGGAGAAGTCAAGTAAAGACCAGGTAAAATAGAACCACGTAATCTCAAAGAATTTGCTTTGATTATCACACACAACTGTTATTCACAAATGCACAAATTAACAAAAACAGCATTATTTGGCCAATTTCCAGCAATCCCACTTGAAAAAAGGCAAGTTGGAGATTGGAAGAAGGAAAGAATTACCTTCCCAGAGATTTCAGAAAAAGCACTTGAAGAAGGGACTTCCTGGAGGAGTGTACAAAGCCATTTGCAAATGAGTGGCACCAGCAGTGGTTAAGGTTATAACTGCAGGCTCCTCCTGCGACTGTGTGAATTTAGAACGAATATTGTCTCTGAGAAAGATTTCTTTTCCAATATGCATTTTTTTTTAACCAAAGGATATTTTCAAATAGTATCAGTTCTCACGTCCTTGTCACATTTCTGTTCCACTCGTAATTTAAATAGGGGCAGAGATAGTTCCCTGCCAGTACCACGTGTTCCTTCAGAGATTCCACCTCCACATCTGTTGTTCTGCATAAATCTGTCTGCTAAATTATTGGCTGAAGTTCAGCAGAGTCTATGCATTTCCCCAATTAAACCATCAGGTAACAATTCCCAATTGGTGACCTTAATGTACCTTGTGGATAAAAAGCTTCAAAACTTTTTCTGATCTGAGAAAAATGGGGGGAGCAGGAGTGTGTGTATGCCCACATGAAACAATATTAATAAACTTCCAGCTGCGAGTAACCATACATTTGCAGACCACGGTGAACATATGAGCCTGTTACAATTATATACAGTTTTTACATATAACTAATGCAAGTTTCTGTATGCTAATGCACCAGCCAATTAGTTGACGTCCACAATAAATTCTCCTTTCTTTGCCACCTAGTTAGCATTGAATGAGGTCGGTGTGTACTTGAATTCTCATGTGATTCTTGATTGCATTGTAGAACATGATCAAAAGGCTCTGTTTGAATGTGAATGATTGTGTTGCTTGCTGTACTTGATGGCAATTTACTTAAATATGATACTCTGCAGGAGAACTTGTTCAAAGTAAAGTCCCAACCAGCAGTTTATCATTTCCATGCACAGTATTTTGGAATATTGCCTCTTGAAAGCCTTAGAAAAACCAGCAAGAAGACAATGCCGGGAGGAAAAATTAAAGCATTGGCATGACCACACTCTTCATTATCGGTGTGGGGCAAAATGTATAAGCCTTAAATTAATAAGGTGAATACCTAAAGCCTAATAATGAGCATCCCCCTTGTCTGAGAGGGCACAGAGGTACTGTCTTTGACAGAAAATGTATTTGATAGCATATATTCTTCCAGCCCAGATACATTCCATGCACAAATCTCAACTGATCTCAGCAATTAAATCCTCTCACACCTGGTGACTTCCATGAAGACTTGCAGTCTGCAGACACAAACCTGGGAATTATTGTCAAACACCTGGCAAATATACACTATTATGATAATGAAGCTTCATGCAACTTTATTGTCACAGATAATTGGCTGAAGTATAAGGACAAATATACTACAGAAGATAAATGTTGTAAAACACTGGAGTTTTGTTTACTAATTTTCAGCTCTACTGTTTCTCCCACACTTTTCACTTCATTAACAGAATCACCTTTCACTGAAAATAAAGTCACAGGTAGAATATTAGTTAAAATATTCTACTGGTCTAGACTGTGTTCGCAGCATAACATTTGCCCCTGACTGAACTGTAAGAGGCCTAGATAGATATATATGTCATTTAACAACTTCTGCTGATCCTAATAAAGAAGACAGCAGATCTCAGTTCACAGTGACATTTTCTTTGCTATACCCATACTTCTTAAAAGAAGCTTCCTATCTAGTTGAGACTTCACTGTCAGCCAGCAGTACAGTAAAGGTGGTTACAGTTCTGTACCTGTTCAAGACTTCCAAAACCATCTGGCCATCTTTAGATGAACCTACCCAGTTCATCTAAACCACCCAGTGAACGGGTGGTTTCAATCTTGAAAAAGGGAATATAAACAGCACTCTAATATCAGGTCCAGACAAGCTGTTTCTCTGAAACAGCTGTCTCAAGTACTCCATGGTGGTTCCCAAATTGGCTGTTTTCCTTCAGCTGACTGGCAAAGAAAGAAGATGCAAAGCACCACTTTGTTTCTGCCTCTCCCCTCTCCTTGTTGGTAAAGAAAAGCTGATATATGTAGCAGGACAGGACTGTGCTGTACCCTGCTCTAAATAGAAAGTAGATTGAGTGAGGTAGTGTTTCTTCAGCACAAGAAGAGGAGCACAGATCATTTACTCTTTTCCTTGTGGCACAGCTCCTGAGGCAGAGCAGTGCTGTGAAAAGTCTTGCTCAATAGCTCTGACTGAGGTTTGAACTATCAAAAAGAAAAAGTCTTTCCCTAGGGAAATTAGAAGAATAAATAAGAATTAAGGATGGAACTGTCATTTATAACCATTTTGGACGGTTTAATAATAAGAACATGAGTAAAGACCTTTTGTGTCAGCACTCTTCTGGTGTCAGAGACAACAGAACTGTGAGTCTGGCATATATATGTCTTGTACATCTTCAGCATCCACAGCTGTTATTAGAGATCTTAGAGGGAGACCACTCACTAGGTTTCTGTTTACCACGTTGTCCATGAGTTTGTCTAATTCTTTTGAAACTACTGATACTGTGTGCTTCCACACCTTGCTGTGTCAGCAAACTCCACAATGCAAGTCAGGCTGTAGTGACAAAAATCTTTTGTGAAGCTGGCAGTTTCTCAAATGAGAAGGGACCTTGAGGTTTTCCCCCCCTTTTTAACAATAATCATCTCTCGTGTTAGAAATCTAAAGATGTTCCTATAGATAACACCTGGTCAGGCACTTCTTGCTGACTGATAGTGGTGTTCAGCTGGTGAGAAAAGCCAAGGGAATAACATGAGCACCCAGGCAACCAAGATTTGTCTCCCACAGCCCTCACTGGAGACACCTATACCCTATCAGATAAATTAAGGTTAGAGTATCAGATCAGAGTTTCAGCTTAAAGTCTCAATTTCCTGGCTTTTTGTGGGTTTTAGGCAGACCCTTAATGTTACTTTAATGTAGGGGGTTTCTTGTGGTTTAATATTTCTAAAGTCAGTAAATTATTTCCAGCATATGTAAAAAAGACAAATTTCTCCTGTGGTTAGTGACCACAAAGCAAAACAAGAAACAGAAATACTCAAGAGTAGCGTTCTTGAGAAGAGGTTATAGAGCTTTAAACCTCCCTTTTGATGTTGTGTGCAGAGAAACACAGTTCAGTACAAGGCCGATGATTAATACCTTTACAAACCATAATAGCAAATAAACACAACCTCTGTCCACCATCTCTGCAGACCAGTGCAAAATGCTTTTTGTCTGCTGTGTTAGCAAACACTTTGAAACAATGGCCCCACTCTCTTACATTCATCCCCTGAAAATGAACCACTGAATAATAAATGTATCCCAGCTTGTGAGGAGAAGTCCCAAACTGCCAAACAATGAAGAGAATGTTGCATCAAATAATGGTTTATTTCCACTAATGAATGATTATTCTTCCTTAGCCTTTCCCATGGAGGGGAAAGAGAGGTGAGCTGATGTCTGAAATTGAAGTAGAATTGTTACTACAGTCAAATAGAGAGAAACTGTGAAGATCTGACGGATATTTTCAAATAAAATCCATAAAGCTTAGGAAATCACAATCTGTGTGGCTGGACAATATCTAGATCCATTATCCCAGGCCAGCAAGGCTTGAAAGCACTGGTTACAGATCTTGTGGGACAGATGACCACACAGGCACTAGGACTCCTGGGCCTATGGAGTCCCTGCTCCAGCAGTGGCGTGCCCCTGATGCCTCCTGTGCATCCCACACAAAGCCAGCGGGTCATTTCTCTGCAGGTCCCCCAGGCCTAGCTGACTGACTTGGGGCAGGTGGCCTTGGCAAGCCTCCTGCCCATGTCTCTAGCCAGGCTTGTGCAATGAAAAGAAACTATCATTGACTCACTATAGCCTCAGGGAAGAGCTGGGAATAGCAAAGTTTCTGTTTACTAACTTGGGAACATTTGGGTAAAAAGATTAAGTGTTAAGAAAACTATATTTTTTCAAGAAGTAAGAGCTTTTGACAGTACTGACAGTCAGATATACTGGCAATTGTTCACATTAGCTTTGTTCTCAGCACCATTTTAAAACTCTGGTTGCGTCACTGACGGGATGAATCCACGGGTGCTGAGAATGCTGGCAGACACACGGCAAGGCCACTCACAATGAAAGGTCGTGGAGATCAGGAGAGGGGCCTGAGAGCTGGAAGAAAGCAAATATCACTCCAGTCTTCAGAAAGGACAAGAGAAAGAAGCTAGGGAGCTACCATCCAGACAGCCTCACCTCCATCCCTGGAAAGGTGAAGGAGCTCCTCATTCTGGAGAACATCTCTATGCACATGGATGACATGAAGGTGATCAGGACAGTCAGCATGAACTCACTAAAGGTAAATCATGCTTGTCCAATCTGATTGCCTTCTACAGTGAAACAACTGCCTGGATGGATTGAGGGGATAGCAGAGGATACCGTCTAGCTTGATTTCAACAAGGCTTTCAACGCTGCCTCTCTCAACATCCTCATAGGGAGTGTGGGCTGGATAAGTGGACGGTGACGTGGCTTGAGAACTGGCTGAATGGCAGATCCCAGAGGGTTGTAATCAGAGGCACGTGGCCTAGCTGGAGGCCTGTCACTGGTGGTGTCCCCCAAGGCTCAATACTCGGCCCAGTACTGCTGAAATTCTTCATCAGTAACTTGGATGAAGGGGTTGGCATGCCTCCTCAGCAAGGTTGCTGATGACACAAACTGTAAAAACAGAAATTAATTTGCTTGTCTTTCTCATAATATTTTCAATGTAGTTTCTGTGACAGTATGGGAGGGAATGCTAGTTCAATGACATCTTCAGGAGCAGCTTTGTAGGCTACTCACTCCAGAAATGTTACCATAAATTAAGGGGGTTTAAGAATGGAGGAAGAGATTGGTTGCACTGTTCTCCCATGCATTCAGTTGGAGCTGAATGAAATAAAGGTGTGCTGTGTATTAGAAGTTGGAGAAAGCTACACCTTGCCTTGAGATTGTGATTCTTCTCTTCTCAATATAGCTGTGCTTGGCCCCAACAGTGGCAATGACAAGAAAAGGTTTAAAACAGAAAGAGTGTCTGAAGTCTCAAATAAACACCAGGCAATATCCCTCAGCTACAGCATTGGAGAGGGATGTTCTTCTGTTAATACAGCTGGGAAATCTACAGTCTGCACTGGAAAAGGCAAACACTCTGTTTGATGATGCTGCAAAACGTCCAGGCTAGAAAGTTACTTAGATGAAATTTCAATTAATTATTCAAGATTTCCCAAGAGAAATTGCTAATTTGATTAAAATTAATGGTTAATTTAATTTCATGGACAATTAGCTCCAATACTGCTAACTAACTGGCCATACTCTTCTTCTGCTGGAAAAGAAAGTTTAAAAGGTCACAGTCTGTCTTGCTACATCACAGTTTGGAAAAATTATTCATGTCGTGCTATGACAGGAAGACATTATTACCGACAATATGTGGTACAAAATTGACTTGAATCACATTCTGCTTTGCGAATGCCTTTTTTTCCTGTGACATTGGAATTCTGTTCTTCTTTTTCCTTGCATATATTAATACCTCTCTTTCTTCAACAAGAATTACTACTGGCAGTCCTGGGATCCCAACTCACAGTGAGTAACGCCTTACTTCAGTAACAGCTCCATTTGCTTTGGTGGGACTGTTTGGAGTGAAATGCTACTCAATGTGAGTAAAAGGGTCAATGCTTGACCCAGTAAGCATAGCATTCAGCTTGACTGTTCCCATAAAAATCTAGGCATGAAAGTCCATACTTTCTTGAAAGCATTAGGTTATATTTAATTTACAATCAGTACAAATGAAGGTAACCTTACTAGACTCTTAAAAGACTGAAATAGCTTTTGTCTTGAGAGAAAATATATATTTCAGATTTTAAGGCAACATGTTTACTATTGCTAATGTAATATTAATATGGAGGTATCCAGTTTACATGATAGCTATAATGATTGGAAATAAAAGACAATATTCAGAATAGCAGTCACACTCTTCTTCGTGGTCTTTGAACATCTATTAAGGCTTCCTTGTTTAAATCATGTTCATACATTACACCAGTGGGATTATAACCAATAGTGTATATATATTCCATAGACTTGTAACTATATACAGTTAAATAGTAGGGAATGTATAATGCTATATATTAAGCTAAGGAATAAAATGCATTGTACTTAGGTAATATCTTCCATTTGATATACTCAGATATTTAGGGGTTAATGAAGTAAGCCCTCCTGTAAAGTGGGAAAGTATTATTAATCTCCAAGAACTTTCTTGTACTCTGCAGGAAGTACAGGACACAACTTTGAAAAATCTTTTTTTCCTGACTGATGTCACTGTTTTCTCTGCCATTACAGGGCACAAAACATACATCACCTTGTATAAATGGTATAAACTGGCATTCATCTGGCATGTCTGCTTTACTCAACAATGTGCATGAATAGGGTAAAAGGTCAAAAATTAATACAAATAGATCCTTTAAACTTCATTCTGCCATTAATTTGGAGTGAGGAAAGGAAGGGATTAATAATACATGGGGGAAAAAAAGGTAAAGAAAAAAAAGGAGTTAATTTTTTTAACCTAAGAAACTAACAAAGCTCCTATAAAACCAAAATCTTCTAGTTTCCCTGCCTCCAGCTGCATAAGTATCTGTGGAACAGAAAGCTGATAACCAATTAGTAGCCAGGCAGTAGCCAGTGTCCTTTCCAGACAGACATCACTGTTCAAACACCTGCTATTCAGGCCCTGTGAATACTAGAAGCAGGTGGTATATTTATTAAAAAAAACAAACCTGTATTTTTTACCCTCACTTGACCTAAATCTAGCTCTGATTCAGAATTGGGGTTTTTTTTTAGAACTTTGCTTGGTGAGCTGTTCTGCATTGAGTTTAAAGAAAAAGGGAAAACAGAAGGAGAAGAGATTTGCTTCACATATAAATGCAGGAATAAATCTTTCTGAAGAAAACTGGTTGGTGAGACCAACAAAAGAAATGAACAAAAGCTGAGTATTTGAATATAGGATTGCATTTGGTTTAGATAGACACACAGGGTGTAAATTGAATGTATATTGGTTTAGGTATCCTATATAGCAGTAGATACCTCACATACTTATTCTCCATAATTAAAATAATGAAAGTGACAGCAGGAATGTGTGTTTATTTCAGTAGAATCTGATATACTGATGCCTTAGGTTTTAACTTTTGTATTTTTCAAATTCTGTATTGCCTAGTGTGTAACTCTGAAGTTTCTTGTAGCCTGTTAACTTCTGTTCTCTCATGCTAGTTAGACATAAAAAGCCTCTCTAAGCTTGCTCTTCAAGGACACCCAGACTGTCCTAGGCCCAAAATGTGTAAACCAAAATCTTAGAAGGGGTGTAAGCTTGGAGAAACTACATCATTAACGGAAGCTTTAACTGGAGAATTAACCCTGATATGCAAGTGAACCAAGCTTATAAAAGTGTGGAGAACTCATGACTCAGGGTCCATCTTGAGAGCAGCCTTTGGCCTGCCCAGGGTGTTCCTTTGAAGACGCTTCAAATAAATACCTAGCTTTATTCCCTTATTCCTGTCTAATCTCTGTTTTTCAAGGTGGCCATGTCAGGCATCAATATATTTTTTAGGTGGCCATTTCAGGCATCACCTGAAACAGTGTTGTCATGTTTAAATCTGTCCCTGCCTAGATCTGGATTGAAGTCAAGTCTTGCTAGGAGTTGTGTGTGACAGCAGTAGAAAGGCCTTCTCAGGGTGTTCCATTTGAGTCTCCTACCTGTGTCAGATTGAATTTCCCTCTATCTAAGAGCTAGTTTGGGATATGCTAAAATAACACAGTAGTAGCCTGGGGCACTGCCCCAAGAACTGAATTGAAGGACTCTCAGGGTTGATCCTGCTAGATAAGGCCATATAAGTAGTGTTTCACTGCATAACATTGCCAATGATTGATCTATTGAAGCTATCTTTATCTTCAAAATTGGGGATTCCCCTTCTGTTTCTTCAGAAAAGTATTTGAGATTTTTTTCTCTCTTCACATAGCTGCATATTCAAGTGGAGATAACTCATTTCAAGAAACTTATCAATACAAATATTCTCTTTCTTTTTTGCCATGCAAAAAACATCAAACAAACAACAACAACAACAACAACAAAAAAGCCACAACAAAAAACCCACCATGTTTTTCCCGGCATATGGATCTTTAACACCTCTCTATCGTTACGTGATGTGCAGGTGATAACCTCCTTGATCATCTACCTGTTATATGCTAGTTTTAGAAACTGGTGGAATTAATTCCAGTTTCAAGGGGTTATGTTGCCTTTTGGTGGGGGCATTGTCTTGACCAGGAAATATGAAAGTATGTTGTTGAGCTTTTTCCCAATGCCAAGATACAGTAACACGTTACTGGTGTTGTAAGTACTCCCATATGCTTCAGAAATAATTAAATTTTTATTGACTTTTTTGGCCTGGCTCCTAAAGATGAATATCCTTCAGATGCTAAACACTTTAGATGTTTGAACTTTGGGGAAGCTTCTTTTCACTTCCTGGAAAATATGGATGCAGCAGGACTAAGGCAATCCTAGTCTCTTAGTATGGTTGACCAACACAGGACAGGAGAGAGAAACAAGGTTACCTTTCTTTGAAAGAGCTGCCAATCCAACATATATCAAATTTTCTGTAGATGCTCTGATTAGGATTAAAAGAAAGAAGATCAGTTGTCCACCAAAAAAAAAAAAAAAAAAAAAAAAAAAAAAAAAAAAAGGATTGATCCATTTATCATCCAGAGGAAGCAGATACACTTGTAAATTGAAATAATGTGGATGCAAGCAGAGGGGTCCATTTTCCTCTCCTCATTAACCTCATTAACACAGGCAACAAGTATTATCTGAGAATTTGCAGATAAAGGCTGACAATTGTGCAGCTAATTCTGTATACAGAAAATTCTGTATACCAGACACAGCTAATTCTGTATACAGGAAAATTCTTAAAAGATTTCTTTTCTTTTCTTTTCTTTCTTTCTTTCTTTCTTTCTTTCTTTCTTTCTTTCTTTCTTTCTTTCTTTCTTTCCTCTTCCTTCCTTCCTCCCTTCCTTCCTTCCTCCCTCTCACTTTCTAGCTTTCTCTCTTTCTCTCATTGTTTTTATTCCATACTGCATAATTTGATCACAGCAATGAAAATCTTAAAAAATCAGCCTTATTATTAGACCATATTGGCATTCCATATAGGAAGTGATCAGATGAGAGCTGTTGTTGCAATGCTGACTGTAACATGATGATAGTTCTTTCCCCACCTAGTCCTAGCCAAGACCAATGTTAATTTTTTTTTGCTGATGCATTTACTTTGGGAGAAGGGGCTATTTCAATTTCAGATGGAAAACTGTCTCTTAGTGAGATCAAACATCTGAGTCCACCTGCCAAGAAATGCAGGAAAGAAGTCAGCACACACTGAATTTTGATCTATTTTTGTTTTTATTTCCTGCCGTTCATGAGAACCAGGAATGCAGATCAGACTCCACCATCCATTGAGAGGCATGTGTTTGCAATGCTTCCGCTACTTTTTGGAGAACACCCATCCCCTTGCAGCTTTTGGCCAATCCTTTTGTTCTTTGTGGGCCTTGGGTAATTTATCTGTGACTCATCTCTGGCAAGGGAATCCCAGGCCTGTTGGAGTAGCCTGGGAGAGTTCATGGTGATTTACGGACTCTGAAGATAAATGCCCCGTTTTCCTGTTTCAAATTCTCACTCCAGATTTGCCCTCTGTTCAGAGAAATCTCTGAAAAGCCTTGTATTAAAAGGAGCTTCAGAGTCTCTTGATGATTCAGCTGGTCAAACAACAAACAGGGCAGGGAAAGGTTTGCAAGCTGGTTGAAGTGCAGATTAAGGCAATCTGAAGGAACGATGTGGTGAGAGAAAAGGTGACCTGCATTCCTCTGGAGCCATAGAACAGGTTCAGCGTTGCATGTCAGTAGATAGCCTGGATGCTGGAAGGAGACTGTAGAAACCATTCGAACCACTGGCAAATCTCATAAAAAGGTTTCTTACTGGACTTGCCTGCCACCTTACCCCAGAGCAGCTGTTTTAAAGAACAGGCATAAACTCACCCTGGCTATTGCAAGCACGTTTTCTGCAAGGTGAAAGGTTTGGCATCTGGAAGTGTCAGAAAGGAGCCTCTTGCCATAAACCACACCAGAAAGCACTCAAAATTGACAAGTGCCTTGAGAGCACTTATATGTTCACCCCTAAATTCCAATATCAAAGAGCAGCCCTTCAGGCTGTAAACTCCTATAAGGCACCACATCTGACATGGGAAGATGCACTAGTGGGGAGTTGAATTGCAGGAGTGTCCTTGACACCTGAGGACTGCTCACAGACAAGGGCTGGCACACACTGGGCTGCATGAATTCCCTGGCTCCAGTGCTCTGCTCCAAGAATGAAGAGGCTTTGCCTTCTCTCAGATGCAAAATCCTTTCCCCTTCTCCTTTTCCTTTCTACCTCTCCCTTTCACTGTCCAGGTCCTAGCAGTGGAGACAGCTGAGAGCAGAGCCAGAAGCTCCTGGGTATGAGCTCTCTGCTCTGCACTCAGGACTGTCCAGGGCTGAGCTCAGCACAGATAATCAGACATCTCATGCTTCATTCCTAAGGATAAGGGAAATGGTTTTTTGTCACTATTTCCTCAGCATCTAGAATTTTTTCTCTTATCGGGGAAGAAAATACCATGGCACCTCTGCTCCTGGGATAGTCACCAGTGGTCATGAACTCCTTCCATATATTTTTTTCTTACTGAAATGCTTCCATAAATAAAACAAGCCTCCATAAAACAGCAGGAAAAATCCACTCCCAGCTAGACTCCTTGGAGGCAGTGTGAGAGGATGACAGTGTCCGAAAGGTGGGGATAAGAAGCTGCCCCCCGCTTGCTCACACAGACAGCTGTCTCTGCCCAGTTCACTTCTCCTGGTGATTTATGAAGCCCTTTGATCAGAATCGAGTTTTAATTGCCTGAACTGCAGAATCTGACACGTGCTTCATCAAGTCAAAAGCAGAGCCTCTTCCTGATGCCCTGCTCTTCTCTTCCATGGATCCAAGCCCTGCAGGATTTTAGGAGAAAAGAAAGAAAGAAAGAAAGAAAGAAAGAAAGAAAGAAAGAAAGAAAGAAAGAAAGAAAGAAAGAAAGAAAGAAAGAAAGAAAGACAGAAAGAAAGAAGCAAACCACAAACACTTTTCTGTCTTAAATACTGTCAAGTTCCTCAACCCATCCATCCCAAGGTCTCAAGAAGAGGCCTCGGAGAGGGGAAGAGGAGGAAAACCCTCCTGGTGGGGTGCTTGGGGGAGCCCTCCCATTAGGCACAGACCTCGGGGAAGCCCACCCGGTGAGGACAGATGTTGGGGGATCCCTCCCGTTGGGATCAGACACTGGGGAAACCCTCCCTGCATCGGAGGACCCCATCCAGCAGAGCTGGGTCCCCTGGGGGGGCTGGCTGCCCACCCCGGGCCTGGCCATCCCTGGGAAGGCAGGTATCATGTTACTGCTGGGCAGGCAGAAGAAAGGTGATTGTCAGGCACTGTCACGTATTATTAGTACTGTTTCTCCCCATTAAAGCCGTGCCTTTGAGCAAAGGGGTTTCTTTCATGTTCTCCCCCACCAATACTCTGACAGAACTCCTAAAACTCAGGAATTTTCCAAATCAAAGACTTAATCATTATCCTTCTATCCGTTTTCCCCCTCTCTGCCACACACATTATACCCCAAACTGCTTTAACTGTCATTATCCCCAGCACAGATGCCTGTTTAAATTCTTGATTCAAGCTGGAGGACATTTAATAGCTGACTGGATTAAATATTGCAGACTCCAGCCCAAAATCTCTTTGAAAATACAGGTCGAGGAACTATGTCTAAATTCACTGGATGAAAACTGATCTATGATATATGTTTTAAGTTCAGATCTGAGGACCGGGAGAAAGGGGGAAGGGAGTCTGTTCTGGATCTGGTTTATATTGGTGTAAAAACCTTGAAGTTGAAAGGTGTTCCAGGATGCTTAGAGAGAGAGAAAGACAGAAAGTGAGAGGGATCAAGGAAGGAAGGAAGGAAGAAAGGACGGAAGGAAGGAAAAGAGAGAAAGAGAAAGAGAGAAAAAGAAAGAAAGAAAGAAAGAAAGAAAGAAAGAAAGAAAGAAAGAAAGAAAGAAAGAAAGAAAGAAAGAAAGAAAGAAAGAAAGAAAGAAAGAAAGAAAGAAAGAAAGAAAGAAAGAAAGAAAGAAAGAAAGAAAGAAAGAAAGAAAGAAAGAAAGAACCTGATCAATTAGCTAATCTTTCTCCAAGGGAAATGGATATATTTTCCATCCCATATAATTAAATATGAAGCATGGCAAAGCATATTGAAAGTGCTGAGGTTCCGTGGAGGAATTAGCTGCCTGTTTGAAATTAACACTAATTTGGCTCTTACATCAACCCCTTCGTAGACAGCATCTCACTCAGTCACTAAACATGTTTGATAGCTCTATGGTTCAGAAGGAAGTGTGTGTGTGTGTGTGTGTGTTTGTGGCTGTGTCCAGAATTTGTACATTTTCACACACAAAGAAAAGCTTTACTCCTTTTCAAAATCTGACACAAATATGAAAGCCGTTTTCCCTTTGTTTTCTAAACTGCATTTAAAAATACAATACAAATTGGCATTTGCTGAAAATCATGTTGTCAGCTGACATCCTGAGTCCATCATTTATGGCATTAATGGATAAGAAAGGAAGAGAAAAAAAAGGACTCCATTCCTTTAAATAAAAGGGCTCCTTTATTTAAAAAAACTTTAAACGTTTTTACAAGATCATGTGATTGGGACTCAAAGGCAATAAATCTAGATTAAGAATCCCTAGGGATTTTTAGACTGATGCAATCTATTATGGATAGCACCTCAGTCTCTTTATCTGCGTTATATACTCCTGCACTGTCATTCTAAAAACTAACGTGCTTGATGTCAGTCTTTTTGCCTTTGAAAACATTTGAATAAAAAGAAAAATAATGACTGAATTAATTTACGTCTAGCAAAATTCAGTGAAAATTCGTCTACTGTTTAACAGAGGTGCCTATTATAAAAGCTTCCGCTGCAGCTAAAAATTATTATACCAAATCCACTTGTAGAAATAGATGTGCAGAAATAAGCAAGGCATATCTGCAGCTCTTCTAAATGGTCTGTGAACGAAACGTAGGCAGGTGTTTGCAAGAGTCCAAGAGCCCGCGGCCTGCCTCTGGCTCCAGCGGGGGTCTTTCCCTTGGCCATTCCCGCCCCGCTGGCCAGCGGGCTGGCAGAGGGAGCACCTTTCGCCCCACCACCTGCCAGCGTGCCGCCGCACTGATAACCGCGGGCAGCGGGGCTCTAACATAGATTTTACATTCAAATGGCAGAGGACCTTCTGGAAAACAGCAATAACCGTATAAAAGGAATAAAAACCCACCCCGCAACGTAGGGCTGGCATCTACGGAGGGACCAGCTGCGCCTTGTTGCCAACGTCAAACGGAGGACAGCTTTTAATTTCCTGGAGAGCCGTGTCTCTGCCGCCCTCCCGCGCCGGGGCTGGGCCGGGCCGGGCCGGGCAGGGCAGGGGGTCCCTCACCCGCGGACCCCGCTCCTTGGGGCCGGGAGCGCCGGCAGAGCCGGGAGAGCCGGGCAGAGCCGCCCGCCTTCGCCACGCCCGAAGCGCTAGGGGCTTCCAGCCCAGGCTCTCCTCTGTGCTCTTAGCAGCTCCTACCCACCTTCAAATAGAAGGCAATTGATTAGTTTCAGTTTCTCCTCCCAGGAGAGATCCGATACTCTCCTTGGGATCAAATGGACCCGAGACTAAAGGAGGGGGTCAATCGGCAGGAAAGAAAGAATGAGAAAAGAGAGAAAGAGAGAGAAAAAGAAAGAGAGAAAGAGAGA
>VZRQ01004617.1:5319555-5352667 GCA_013397975.1 Machaerirhynchus nigripectus
ACTTGGAGGTTCTTATAGCTCCTGCTGGCGGAAAGTTTGGGGGCAGCAGTGTCATTGGCCTGACGTGGAGAGGAGGGACTTTTGCTGAGTTTTATAGGAAAGTTTCCGCTTCCCCCCCTCCACGCCCTCCCCCAATTATTTTTTTCAAGCCATTCACAAGTGATCTGGCTTCTCCCCCCTACACACACATACATCCTTACCCCAACCTCTTTCTCGGTTTCCCTCTCCGTGGTTTCTCTCTCAAACGCCTTCGGTTCGCGCTCGGCTTTGGGGTGGTGCTGGGGAGCCGGGAAGTTATGGGGGTGCCCAGCACCCCGTGCGCTGCTGCGGAGGGGTCCGCGGGCCGCTTAGTGCCTGTGCTGGGGACAACCTCCCCGAGCGGCCGGGGGAGCCCGCACCTCTCCGGCTTTCCTCGCCGCAGCGGGCACGGCTTGCAGCGGAAAGGAGGAAAGGGAAATTACCCGCGGGGCAGCATCCAGGCACATCCTAATTTCGTCCCGCTTTAGCACACGCCGCGCTCCCATCACTGAGCGCCTCCAGGGTCTGACTTGCCGAGGGAGTCGCACATTTCTGGGCTGGGGAGGGGTGGCGGCACAGCCTCGTCCTGTCAGACTGGAGGACTGCGCTCGGAGAAAGCCATCTTCAGAGGTGGAAGCAGCGGGGAAACCAAGCATTGGCTTCGTACATGCATAAGCACCAGTCCCTGAGTTCGTCTTAAGAGAAACCCGGGAGGATCGGCGTCTCCAACCTGGCACACCGGGAGACGGAAGGGTGTACAGACCGTCTTTGCCCACACTCTGTGTGTGCTGACCACTTCAGTCCGTCCTCCCACAAGGCTCCCGAGTCCGGCACTTCCTGGGAAAAGAGATTATTTATTTTCTCTTCAATGTTTGCAGCCAAAGCTATTTCTTCCCATCCCCCGCCTTTGTGCCTCCTTCCCCGCTCGCTGGCAGCACAGAGCAGGTGGTGTGTCTTTTTAACAACAGCTCAGATTCAAACGGGGAGCGCCTGGGAGGAAAAGCTAGAAATTGCCATCCATCAGTAAACGGGGCGAAGCTCTCTCTGCTCCCTGCGTGGGGACCGCGCCCCTCCGCTGCCGGCCTGGCAGCCACCGCCTGGACGGGCACCGCCGGGTGCGAGGCGGAGCGGGCAGCGGCGGCAGCGCAGTGGCTCCCCGGCTTGTTCCAGGTGTGAGGGCGGACAGGGTGAACGGAGTAACAGGGGAGCGATAAATCCCAGGCATGAAATAAGACAAGGCTTGTGGAAGAGCGCCGTCATTTTCTCCGGGGAAAAGAGTCATCACTCCCCTCTGCCTGGGGACTGACTCCCTTTCCTCCGGGCAGAGGCGTCTCATCCCGGGAGCTGCCAGGGGCCAGGACCCTGGGCGGCCTCCTCAGAGGGGCAGCCGGCCACCACGGCCGCTGGCCCCGGCCCCGCCGCAGCGCCCGTCGGGCACCCGCCACCGCCGGAGCTGTCCCGACGCTTCTCCGCTCTCTGCCCGTCTCGGCGAGCTCTCCTCCTCGGTCTTCTATCCCGCGGTGCGAGCACTTAGCAGTCTTCCCTAAACCTTCTCTTTTGGGAAAGAGCTGGAAACAGGACCGGGGAGGAAACAGGGATCGCCTTAGCCGGCAAGGGAAGGCATGCCGGCACACAGACCCACAGTGAGCCTGCACAGCTTCCCTGGCTTTTGGCTTGTTCCTGCTGTGTCTTCTGCGACCACAGGCCTCTCCACTCATCTTAACACCATAGCTTGTCCGGAGAGCTTCACGGGTTCCCTTATGTTGGCAGCAGCTGTTGATCCCAAGGTAAGAAGAGCTGGTTCTCCTTCCACCTCTCACCAATAATTTTACCTGTACCCAGAGCCTCACTGTTCCTCTGGGGTGTCAAAGAGTGCAATACAGAAGAAATGTACTGCTGAGCAACTGTAGGTGGCTCTAGGAGCCTTCCTTCCTTCCTTCCTTCCTTCCTTCTTTCCTTCTTTCCTCCCTCCGTCCCTCCCTCTCCCATTCTTCTTATGGGAAAAAACATCAAAGCACAGACACAAACCTGGATAGCTATTACCTTGCTGGGAATGGGATGCTGCCTGAAAGGAAGGAGGGGCAGCAACTCCTGAGCTGATTTGGCAGGAGGCACAACTTGTCTGGGTCACCTGAACTTTGAATGGGATGCAGGACATCGCTTGCTTGGCACAGGGTGGGAGAAGGGTGTGTAGAGCAGAGTGTGTGGAGAAGTCAAGGACAGGTGGAGAACCATGGTTCTCAATTACATGGTTTCTAAAAACAGAAAACATGGAGATATTTAGGGAGGGAATTGTGGAGAGGAGTGGGGTTGACCATAGCAGATAGCCGGGCTTAGTGTCAGCTACTCTATGTAAACTGAAGCAAAAGAAACAAGCAGTGTTTAGCAGGACTCATGTGGTGCTATCTGGGGCCTGCACACTGCTGTATGAACCAGGACTGCACAAAAGCCCCCCATCATCTTCATTTTGGCTTTTGTTTTATCTTTGACTCACAAATTATGGGCTCAGGAGCAAAGGCAGCTAAGCCCATGATGTTACTGCCAAGACCCACACAGGAGTGCAGGGGCCAGATGAGCTGTGGTGGCAATGATCTGTCCTGGGGGACTTGCACTGGGCTGGGTGTGGGAGCCTGCCTGGATCCCCCAGGCTTGCTGACAGGCAGCAACCCTGCCTAGTGCTGGGGTGTGTGGAGCTGTGTCGGGAGCAGGGTGGATGTGTCAGTGTCATGTCTGGGGGTCTGTGTGAGAGAGAAAGTCACACTGGTGTGTTTGTATGTGAGGATGTGTTGTCTGTGCATGCATGTAGTGTTGATCTCTTGCAGTAAGAATACACATATATGTGTCAGGAGGGAAGGGGGATTAAGTCTGTGCAGAGATTAAAGAAAATCAATTAAATTCTGTTTTCTTTTGAGATTTACAGTTCTGATGGGGATTGAGGTGGAGCCTTTGCTTTTCACACTTAAATAATAATTGTATTTTAGCTATGCAGTGTTAAGCCATCTGTTTTAAACCTCCACAAAGCCACTAAGGTAGTCCTGCAGATCACTCTGGAGCATGGGATAAAGGATGCCCTGTCCTTTTTTCCTCTATGAGTAGGCATGGCTTGGGTAAGAACTCTCCTGGCTCCTTGGGCAGAATCTCAACCCCGTTTCACTTTTTGGTGGTAGCAAGCACAACTGCAAACAGATCCAGGGCCTTTCTAGAGGTACTTCCAGGTCCATTCCTGCAAGCTTCCCTGAGCTCAGGAAAATGTGTGTTGTGGAATGGGCTCTTACATGGAGCACTGGCAGGAAGCAGAGCACTCCAGCATTTTGTCACCTGTGCAGTAAGTTATAATGCTGGTAAAGCAACCATGTAGATTACAGGTATGGCTGTGAACACAGAGCTAAATAAATTACAAATTCCTGGGAGGAAGAAATGAGGAGTAAGTTGGTCTGTGATGATCATTGTGGTCATAGTTGATCACAGGGAAATAGCTGTAAAGGATGTCCCCAACTTTATTCCAGCCCTTCTGTTGCACCCATTAACTGTTGAGACACTCACAGGATGGGACAAGCAGTATCTGCCTTAAACAGGTAGAAACATCACAACTTTTGAGGGGATCAGGTCAGAAGGTTGCTTCTTTCGTTGATTTCTAAGAATGGATGAAAGGCCCCATTTTGTCTGCCTGTTTATAAATCAGTGCAGAAGTTTAAGACTTAATGTGCTCAAGATCTGGTGGTTACAACTACAATGTTGCCCATCGTCGATGTGTTGCACACATTGTGCATACACACCAATTACGGTTGGATTGCAATAAGGCTGTTCTGTATTCCCTGTACAGCAAGTACATACACATGTAATTCAGCTCACAAAGGCTGTTCACTGTGGTAAAACTCTCACTGCTGGTGATTCCTCGGGATACTGAGAAATGTTTTACATCCATGCACACTTAGAGACAGCCTACCTGCGTGTTTTTGATGCCAAAGCATTCAGTCGGGTGTTTCCTCAGAAATTTTATCTTTATGTTGCCAAGACCACTGAAATCAACTGGAGTTTCCCTATTAGTTTCCATGGCTAGGTATTTTAATTCCTATGGTGAAATTAGGTGAAAGCCTGGTCAGGACCATACCCCTTCAAAAAGGATGAGGAGCACCTAGCAACTTTCCACACTGGTGTTTATGCTGTAATTTGCTCCATGTAGAAAGCACACCGGGAAACAGGCTGGGAACTCTCATTGTACCCTGGTACAAATTTCTGCACAGCAAGAGCAAACAGGCAGAATAAACATATAAAGGGTATGAGAGTGGGACCCGTTTCTCGTCTTCTTCACCTCTCTTTTCCTTCCTATCACCGCGGCAGCTCATACAGCCAAGGACGCGAAAAAGCTGACAAGCATCTCCCGTCATTCGTCCTCCCTACCTGGGCCCGGCGTGGGTGGGCGCTGTGCGGCCGGCGGCCACCGGAGGGCACGATTCCCCGCCGGCCCCGCTGCGGCTCCCAGGTGAGTCGCTCCCGCCTTGAGCAGAGCCAGGCGGGCACCCGCCGTGCTCCTGCGGCAGCCCGAGCCCCGTCAGGCTGGGTCACCCAAACTTCGCGGCTGTAGGGTGCTGCCCGCCCGCTCCCGGGTCTGTTCGCCCGTGTTTCAGCGAGCCCCGACCGTTTTGTCTCGCTGAGGTGGCCCCAAGCGGCTGCAGCGCCGCTGCCCAGCCGGGGGGCGGCCGTGCTGGGTCCTGGGGGGAGATCCGGCACACGGATCCTCCGCGGACATAAGGACACTTCCCACGGGTGTGCTTCTAGCTGCCGGCACTTTGACACTCCCTTCGTTGGGAAGCTCTGGAGAACAGATGGATAACACGGAGTTCCTCTAACGTGTCGGTTTCATTGTCAAAATTACTACAATGATTTTTATTTAATTGTTAAGGTCGTTGTCATGTGGCCGTTCATATAAAAGTCCTAGCAGCTTGCTGCCATAAAAGTATGTGACAGCGTTGCTCCCAGTGTTCCCAGTGTCCCCAGTGCGCGGCCGGTCCCGTCGCCCATCCATCTGAGCCGGCGGCAGGGAGCGCTGCGCCCCCCGAGCACAACCTTCGGCATCTTCTGCATCCGTCCTCTCTTCCCAGCTCTCGATTCCACGCAAGGCCGAGAAATACCTGTATCCTATTGGCAAACTAGCAATCCCACATAGGAGACAGGTCTCCCAATAAATTAAGAGCTGCAATTATTTGCAACACGTGTTTTTATAAAAAACATTTATTCAGCTCCAGAAATAATTGGTGGCAGTGGATGGGGCTGTTTAAGCAGATCCTACGTACCTCGGTGGAAGCCTGAGTGGTATTTTCTCATGTATCCTAGACAAGACCAGTCCTTCCCATCACAAGAGATCAACATGTCTGATGCTGTGGTGGAGCTCTGCCCCTAATTATGGCTCTGGGTCTTGTTTATGTGGTATCTAAGTCTGAAAAGACCTCTTAGTAAAACAACCTTATCTACACTCCAGGGGATAATAGTTATTTTTATTAATAATGGAGCTTATTGGCTTTTTCAGCTCCTTTGATTTTTTTTTCTTTTCCATCTCTTTCATCTTTCCTAAACTATATAAATATATTTTTTCTTGTATTCCTCCTGCTCCCACACATTACTCAAATCTATATACTCAGTCTTTCAGTACACTTGGCCCATGGAAACTCCATAAAACTTCAGGCCCTTTTCGCCACAAATTCTTCTGTTTTCTTCCAAAGTGGGGGAGGGTGCACCTCCAGCACAGGTGATGGATAAGACATTCTATAAAACCTTCTTCTTATGGGTGGACTCAAATTCCCTGCAGCTCCAGCAATTAGAATCAGCCATAGAGCCAGAATTTCAGCATGGAAGTGGGCTTTTATCCTGTTAGCCATGTCTGCAACCGTGGGAAAGATCCCCCCTGTGCTTCCTACTCTATGTGGTCTTCTTTCTTTAGGTTTTCAGGTGCTCTTGGAATCTCACAGATGAAGATGAAAAGAAAGGTCATGTGAGAAGCAACCTCAACTCATAATGAACAAAGGTGAGCAGCAAAGTCTGGTGTGAGGGAAAGGGCGTGGAAAGTCATCCCAACATAAACATATGCTTTCCTAGGCAAAGGAAATGGGTTCTTTTTGATTGGTAGGCTGATTGAATGCCAGGTCTCCAAGTTGGAACCCATCCACCTTCTAGTCCTGGCCCTAGATCACACAGGGGCTGACTGTAGCCATGCAGAGGAGGTGAGCCTGGAGGCGAAAGGTTCACAAAAATGAATACCCTTCTTATTCTTTGCACAGTTACCTTACTTCTAAGGACACCTGCTCAGAGCTAGAAGAACTTTTAAGAGAGCAGGGGTTTATTTCCATCTCTGCCACATTGTATTTCCTTCCAGAAAAGGCAGTCAGCATGGATCAAAGTTTACATATTCCTTTCTACGTGGGGAGATTATAATTGTTTTGGGCTATGGGCTATCAGCTATGGTGCCTAAAGATGTGCTATCCATCATGACTCCTCATTTTACAGCCCCGGTCCCATTTTCTTCCCTCCAGAATATACGATGATGGTTAGGTTACCTTGCTTACAAGGGACTGATCTGTCCATAGGTCCACATCCTGGTTTTATTTTCTGACCAGAGATCATATAGTAGGTCAGCAATTAAGCTGATCTAGGGCACAAATCTTGGTTACCAAATTCGAAAGGCAATTTTCCAGAGAGGCAGTAGTTTATTGATATGTTAAAGTAAATTAGCACACATTAACTGTTCATGTATCTGTGTACATACTTGACTATTTATGAACTCTGACCTCCAAACAAACATCTGTATTTGTATTTATGCAAAATACTGTACTGCCTCTGCCTTGAAAAGTATCTATATCAAACATTCTCATGCCAAAATCTAGTATCTGACCTTGCAGCACTAAAAATAGTTCATGTCAGAAGCAGAGAAATATTTGTTTCTCCTTTTAGAACATTTGTGCTTACATTCATTAAAGGACTTGGTCCAAATCCTTTGATGTCAAGGAGACTGTTTCAGTGGGCTTTGGATAAAGTCTTAAATAGGGTCAATTAAACTTTAAATAAAATAAAAATTATAATGGGTCCAGCCTAAGAGTACAAGAGATATGTAAGAAAACCTGCCTTTGGAGTAAAGCATCAGTCATCAGTCATTTTTCTCTAATACTTAGCTGAACTTGCAGATTTTTTAATTATTTAAAAAATTATACTTTTGAAGAAGGTTGTAATTAATTTTCAGTCTTCAAAACACCCACATTTTGTTGCATAGTAGAAATGTTATTGCTGACCTAGTAAGTGCAAGGATGCTTTGAGCTCAGTAGGACATACATGGACTGGACCCTAAGCATTAATATATGGTCCAGATTTTCAAAGTCAGAGCAGAGACCTAGCTCCAAAATACTCTTGTGACTCTAAAATATGTTTAGGTTTATGTCTCCTTCATATTTGAGCAATTTATGCCATTTTCAAATGTCTGATCTAGTATTAGGCTTTGTTTTTCACAGTTTGCAAAAGGACTAATGCAGCTCTTGGCAACAGCAGATGCTGTAATCAATTTAAAGGTAGAGGACATGCAATGGAACACAGCAAGGGCTTTAATTCAAAACAGTGAACTCTATACCTTCAGTTAGTAATCCTTTAATCTACAACAATGCATAGTGTTTAGAGCATCCATTTCAATAAAAAAGAAACCAGTATTAAAACAAGCTACAGCCTCACAGAGCTTACTGCACTGCTTCCTTGTAATCATTGTATCAGAGGTTTGAGTAATTTGAATGACGTATGTCTGCAGGAATTTTTGCTGAATCTGGATTATTTGACAGTAAAATGGTCATCATTCCTTCCAAACAGATAGAAGTTTGATCAATTATATTTCAGTGGCTTACAGCCATATGCTATCTACAGTGTCATTTATGATCTATTTTTGCTATCCCCACATGGCCTTCAACCTAGCTGTTATCTGCCAACATGTTAAAGTTTTGGTCAGTGAAAATCCTTTAGTGTCTTGGAAAGATTCATGATGTTGTCTTTTGGCCAAAGTCCATCATGGGTAACTACAACTTTATCTACATTCAACGTATGTAATTGAGTGGCTGTGGTATGGCACACTGTCATTTGGCTTAATTTCAATCAACTAAGATAACTCTCTGTATTTTCTTTCCTATAACACTGTGTCATGTTGCTGTGAAAAGTGAAACAGCTGCCACATTCTCCTTCTTGAGGATGCATCCCAGAATGAGCTGTTTCTTCTGAGAGGACAACATAGCCTCCAATTTGGCAGGTAAAATTTTGCAACACCAAATCCTTCCATCTGTGGTTTCATGTTGTCAGTTCATTGCAGGAACTAATAGTCTGGTCTAGATGTCAAAATATCTGATTTGTTAGTGTAGCTGGCAGGTTAACTGTCTAAGTCCTACCATTTCCTCACAGAATTCACTGTGGGTAGGAAATTTCATCCAAAAAAGAAGAAAAATAACCATCTTTAAAGATTAGATACACTGTTGGGAAATTAAGTTCTTAATGCTAAATCAGATGTACGATAGGAAGCACTTCATAATTGCTCACATTAAGGGTAAGGGGCCAACCCAAAGGCATATAGACAGGAGGAAAAAAGGCAATACAGTCACTCACCTATCACTGCAAGAAACAGCCCTTCATATTCCCACAGACCTAATGTATATCAGAAACAAGTTACACTGCTATACAGAGGTAGAAGCTGCTTTTTCATTCCTTGTGGTTATGGGAATGGGAGGCATTGTATTTCTTCACACGTTTCCCTCCCAAACTGTTCATTGAGGAAAAAAAGATTTCTTCTGCTCCTTAAGCCATAGAAATGAAAAATATTATTAGCAAAATATTATATGACAAAAAATTGCCATTAAACTTTGTTCAAGAGCATTTGAAAATGGCATGTGAAATCCATGCTGGAATAGGTGCTACTGTAAGGGCATCAAAATTGAAGGGAATGGATTAGCATCTCCTCAGTAACAGCTGGGGCACCACAAATGATGCAGATAAGCATCACCCCATTTGCAATACAGACACAGGACAGGAGAGCCATGCAAGCAGTAGTAGCATTATACATGGAGTGGAAAGAAACCACAAATATAGGTTTGTGTTTTCCCTAAGTTTTCACTAAGAAATCTCCACGGTGTCACCTGCATTTCCACCATGCTCATTACCAGTCTTTGTGTAGACTTTCTGTCATTTGAAAATGTGTCACTGGATGTTTTCAGCTAAAGGAAATACTTTGGGAATAAAGTTTTCTCTTTTCATGTCTGAGGTCACACTGCATCTTTGGGGTGATATTTGGTGTTTATGTGCTATGGAAGTGATGCAGAAACCCTCACAATAAATATTTCTAATGACCCATAGCTTCACAAGAACTGTGTTTTGTAAGGGGAAGCAGGATTGGAGTAGATGTCATTAGAACTTTTCCTTTGCTGTGTCCTTCTCAGGTATCTAGCATGTCTTTCCAGACTGAAGGCAAAAAACACTGGTCTTACACACCAAAATTCTCTCCAGTCAAATGTTTGCCTTATGCACTGGATCCTCCAAATAATTTGGCCAATGGTATGGCAAAGATTCATGTTTCTACTACTCTCAAAAAACAAGAGGAGAAATTTAGCTGGTTTTGGTTTTGTTTTGTTTTGTTTTGTTTGTTTGTTTGGGATTTTTTGAGGTTTGGTTTGGTTTATGTATTTCAGGAGATATGCCTGCACATTTTAAGTATGAAAAATTCTGTGTGTTCTCATTATAGCTTTGGTAGAACTTATTTCTCTCCATAGGCAAACCCCATGCTGTTAACATCACAGAACTACCTCAACATAATGTGGTTCTGTCCATAGGTATGGCAGTTGTGATCTGGGAGGGGATGCTGAAATTATTCTGTTCCTGGATGTCTGAAACATATAACAGTGAGAACTGACTTTTGCTGTTGTCAAGCCAAGTACAGCTGACAGAATAAAGGTGCACGTTTCCAAATTTAATACCTTGGGGCTGGTAAAGGTATTTGCAGCAATAGACTTAAAGTTCATCCTACCAAGGGTTTGTGTAGTAGTTTGAGCACAGTTATCAGTACTTCAGAGAAAGCTCCATTTGCTCATGATTAAAATTGGGTTCTGTACGTCAAGGGGGTGGCACCTGATGAGGGCCTAAACGGTCAGTTTAATCATATCTGGCAACATTCAAGATATCTGCAAAGAAAATTTAAACTGAGTCAGATGTAATATGAAATGAATTCCACGCGCCTTCATGTAAGGCGGACAAAGATCTGAGATAGCCCTTCATTTTACAGTCTCTCAATCATCTTTTCCGTTTTTTTTCTCCATTACTATTATTCATCATCCTATAACTTCTTTTGCAGCTGGTAGTTTGCAGAGTTATGAGAGTCAATGATGTTGCAGAGTTACTGCAGTGTTCTGGCATATAATTAAAAAACTATTAAAATAGATTAAAACATCTTTCTGCATAGTCACTTAATACTCTTTATATTTTGTATCATATACAATAATATTAACAACAAAAATGTGAACTACTTAAGATTTTAAGTACTCCCAGAAGTCCCCAGATGATGTTGCTGAGGCCTAAATATCTGATTCAGCTCAAAGTTATTTAAAAATAATTTTAAAATTACTCCTGTACTACGAAAATTTCCTGGCAACTCAATGACTTAGTTATGTACGTTTTTCTGAAAGACTTCATAGGAGCTTCGATGGCCAAGATCAGGTCCAAGAGCACCTTGAAACATCTGAAACACTTCAGCATTTGGATAATTACATACTTTTGGGGCCAACCCACATTTCTCTTTGGAAAATGTTTCCCCTGCATGGCTGCAGACAACAGATGGATCATATGATCTCTGCATTTGGAAAGATGGCATAATTCTGGCAGACTGTCAGTTAAGTGAAAGAGGCTGATTTCAGATCCTCATTAAGAAAATATACAACCACACGGAGTGGACTGAATGGCAGAAAGTGATCGCTGGCGCCAGCTTTAATAGAAAATATAGCACACTTGCAACATGAAATCTGCTGAGCTGTGGCTGGATCTAGCTCTATCAGGTTTTACATTCTTTTCCCAAATAAATGTGTTCTAAAGGAGACATTCTTTGTAGTGCAAGGGCCTTCTGTTTGCCAGGAGGGAGGGGAGCAGAGCAGTGGAGGGTTAGAAGGCAAATTCAAAGAGCCACCGGGTCTAGGGTTGGAGCATGGTGCCAAGGCTTTGTTGAGTCTTCCCTTACACTTGCAAAAGTTTCTGTTTATTAAAACTTTATATTTCTAGTCTCTTGGTATATTTTTAGGGTGCAGATGGCACTTTACCCAGAAACACCTCTTGGAGAGAGCATGGCCCCCTCCCGCTGCAGGGCTCTGGGAGCAAGGTCCAGTGACTTTTTAAAGACACATTTCCACATGGAAGCAGCCCTGCCAAGCCCCTAAGAGCTTGAGTAGGAAACCCAGGGCACTGTAAAATGTAATATAGTTTCCCAGCAGCACTGGATATGAGCAGTAATTTCACTGTAATCACTACTCACAAGTGAAGAGTAAGGGGCTAGTGGAGCTGCACACCTCCATTTCACCATCAAGCACCAAAATAATGGCTGTGGCTTTAGGCCACAACTTTTGTTTCAGCAATGACATCAGGATCTTTGTATGATATCTCATCTTGGCCACACAAAATAATGAACAATCATAAATCATTGGTTGTTTTGAAAGTCTTTGCTAAACTACCTTTTAGCAAGATCAGAGATATCACCTATCCCACATGAACCTGAAAAGTTCAAGCAGCAATGGTGGTTGCTGTGGCATATCTCTTCATGTATCCTTTGTTCTATAGCCACCACTCTTCCCTCTGATAACTCTAAGTTTCAAAAGTTATAATCATTAACAAGGTTAAAGTCTGCAAAGTAAGTAAACAATTCTAGAAGTAAAAAAAATATCAACATCTGAATTAACTTCTTCTCTCAGTGCACGTGTTTATGTTGAAGGCTCTCCATTCACAGAGTTCCTCTTTGCTGTGTAGAAAATCATAAAATGTACTACTTTTCCTTGATCCCCTGTAAGGCTTGGAGCAAGACAAAATGGAACTGGAACTCACAGGGACAATTATTACCTTTCTTCTGCTTTCAGAGCTAAGTAGAGACAGCTAAACCAACAGCATACTCTTTATCTCTCTTTTTGAAATTATGGCAGAGGTATGACAAAAGCATAAACAGGCCTGGAATATCAGTGTGCCTGGTTACTCGTTTGAAATAAAACCATGTGTGACAATAGTGAAGCCTGTCCTTCTGCAGTGCAACAGCTCTGTGTGGGAAACATTCCAAACCCCTCAGCACGGGAGGAGATGGTCTGAGTCACCGTTGTGGCACTGAAGCCTTCAAAAACAGTAAAAGCCACGCTAAGATAACATAATGCACACAACAATTTGAATATATTACAGTCTTTATAAGTATATATTAATGTGGAAAACTGCACTACAGAAGTACAGATAACAGAATTACTCCCCTATTTGGACTTCTTTGAAGAAATAGGGATTTCAGGTATGTAAGGACCACTGAACTGGACTGTAGCTGCTGATCAGCGGAGTGAGTAGTAGCTGTGAAAAACTCAAAGGCTTAAACTTTTGTGCCAGTCAGATAAAAGGTAACCACTAAAATTAGGATAGAGAAGGGAAAAAGCAAAATTTGGATGAAACACAATTTTTAAAATAATATCTAAGCTGCACCTCTTAAAAAGCTAAAATTCTAGGCATTACAACTGAATATTTTTATTCTATCAATTCTTTTATTCTGGATATATTGCTGTGACAAAAGTCCATCTCAGTTATCTAAAACAAGCATTTTTTTGAGCAAAGTTTAAGAGCAAATAATTTGAACTGATTATATTTAGCAAATTTTTAGAAAGAGTAACAATTTACTGTACTGCAATAAGAGCATAACCAGCACACCTATTCATCCTTGTAACTATTCTGTTGTATTACTAGGAAAAGCTTGGCTGTCATTGTTGCAGGTTAGTAGCATTCAAGCCTAGTAAAACAGCAAACTGCTATGAAAACAGGGACTCAGCATGCACAGCAGTCACATTTTAAGCTTCAGTATTTTAGCTATTTTTAATTTAAAAAAAAAAAAAACAAAACACCAAAATACAGAAGTCCAAGTTAATTGAAAGGACCAGTAGGGTCATATAGAAAACATCTTTGAGAAGAACCACCAATCAGAGAAAGAAATCAAAGCCACTATTCCATTACTTTTGCTTAGTACCTCCACGACTTCAAAAATTAATTTATTTTAAAGTTTGTAAAAGAAAAAAAAAAGTGTTGTTGGACTAAGACTTCACTTATCAAGTTTCATCCTAGAGGGAATTTTTATAGCTGAGTTATAAACCCTCCACACTTGAGTGTTTATAATGGAAACGCTGACAAATGCGATAATAAACACCAATCATGGGGCCATAGTAGCTGATCAGAGAATGGATGCAGAAGTTTGCAGTGCTATCATAATATTTTGTTCTGTTTCCAGGACTAATTTGCTTAAATCTCCTTTCAGGTTGAGCAGCTGTAAAACAAGATCAATCTAACTAGAGACTGCAAAATCATTTGATTATTTATACTTCTCTTCGAAAGCTTCGAAACGTCTCTCAAATATGATTTCATTTAGTCTTATTTTTTTGGTTTACATGTCTGAATACTAATTGTAACATGATAGCTTCAAGGGAACTCAAATTTCTACCAAAAGTCAGTCTTCAGTGGCCAAAGAGAACATAAACAAATCGGCCTCAGACCAGGATCTAAAAATGGGCTATGATCAAACAGCTCTAAGGCTTTAAAAAGCCCCTTATTATCTTTTCCCAGAAGTAATTGACACTGTCAGTTTTTGTTCTTAATGCGGTGATAATGGCACTGTGCTTTGGGGAGACCAGGAGGAGCTGGACTCAGCCTTGGTGGCAGCAGGGATTCTGAGCAAGGGAAAGAAAGGCCTTTCACTCCAGTGGGTGAAATCCAAGCCTTGCTGAAGTTAGCAGCACTTTTGCACTCTGTTAGGGTCTGGGTTTTGCTGTCTTCCCAAGCCTGACAGGCTGTTGTACTGTACTGACTCCACAGACTAGAATGCAGCTCTCTTGGACTGAGACAAGGATTAAGGGAGAAAGGACCCCACAGTTTTGTTATTTCAGGGAGATGGGATTGCACTCCAGCAAGAAGCTTGTCTGCAATGTTTCCATAATTGGTTTATATTCTTACCAGACTAAGCTTCCAGACTTAGCCTCCACAGAGGCTAAAGGATGGGTTAGTATGGCATCTTGCTGTTTCACTGAGCTCTTTGTGGGTGCAAGGACATGGTTCAGTTTTAACATTGGTTCCTTGGAAAAAATTGCAGTTAGCCTGCTTTCTTGGGTAAATCATCAGTTTTGGAAAAACATGAAACAAACAAACAAACAAAAAAAATAAAGCCTGTTTTATCAGGTTCTCACATCCTATAAATCAGTGTGTGGCCCAGGGGCAGCTCAAAATGCATCTTGGTATTTTATCTGCTGTTTACTTATTGTGTTCATTGGCTTATACCACAACTGCATTTTTAATTTCTAAATTAAAAATTTTTTAGTATCAGTGGCTCATATAAGAATGTTACTACTGTTTGTATTGCTGCAAAATTTCCAGTGATCTATTAGAAATCGGGATTCATAATGCAAGATCTATTTGTATTTAAAAACAAAATGTAACATATTCTTTCTTCTTTTCTCTAGTCTCTAACACAAGTATGAAAAAACTTGGATCTTGAACAAATTCCAGTGTTTTTTATTAAACCAAGAAGAGAAAACCAATAATTTTTGAATTATCTGTTACAGACATGTTTATATTATGAATCTCCTAACTTAAGACTCTATGTGCTATAGAGTTCTAATTTTATCCAATGACAAGAGCAAGAAAAATTATGAAAAGTTATATAATCATACTGTGAGAGATCATAGAGAAATAGTGGTAAGAAGTGAATATTAAATTGCATATTTCATTGTCCTTAAAGAATTTGTCTTCATCATTTTGCTCGAGATGATGGTAACTAAAATGAGATTGGGTTATGCAAACAATTGTTGATTTTGGAACATTGTTCATTCATAGTTCCTTTTCTCATTTTATTTTTAGGAAAAAAAAAAGAGAAAAAAAGAAAACAGCCCCCAAAACAACACAAAACCATCTGAGGAGGTGAAACCCCCCAGTTCCTAGAAAGGATCCAGCTGCGCTAACTATCCAACTGTCTCTTGGAAAAAAAAGCATTCTGACAAATGGAGAGCAGATGCAATGTGTGGAGTCAGGGAGGTCAACAAAAACAAGTAGAAAAAGAAACCAAGGAAACAAGTGAAAAGAGAAAGAATATTGGAGTATAAATACAGGACTTTAGCACTCTCATGATAACGTTAAAGTGAATAGAATTAGAAAAAGAAGAATCACCACAGAGCTGACAAAATATGAAAGAAGAAATAAAAGAGACATAGGATCCTAGATATACTAGCCTGAATCCAGGGTAAATCTTAATTTTGCTAATATCACGGTAATTGTATATAGTGGAGATAAAAGCTGTCCTACGAAGCCATGCAGAACCATTGCCCTGAATGGGCAGTTTAATGCGGGTGGACCGGGCTCTGAGCAGGCTGGTTGCTGCCCGTCTGCTGCGAACGCGGGGAGAAATCCAGGTCTTTCCCAGCAGCAGCGAAGGAAGGTGCCAGCAGGAGACAGAAGTGGGGAGGGGAGCGGCAAGGGAGGGCAGAGACACATCAAGATGGGTCGGAGAGGCTTCTAGGGGAGACCCTGAGCCCCACTCCCAGCCCGCTCACGGCCACCCCCCGGCGCTGCCGATCTCCCGGCATCTCGACCCTTTTCAGAGATGCCTGCGAGGCATTAGTAGGTAACGCTAAAAAGAGATCCCCGGGGTGGACCCTGTCAGGGCTTCCCCGCCTCGGGCTTCCCCATTTCCTCCCGCTCCGGCTTTTCAGAATGTATTTAATTATTTCTGTTCCTTGCAGAGATGAAACGTGGTGTGTTTGTGTGTGTGTAGGGGGATGTGCCGTCAGAGAGAAAACGTCTCCACTGGACGTCCCCAAAACCAAAGCCCACAGACTCGCAAGTTTTCTCTCTCAGGAGGGCGCAGACGCCGGTGCCGGTGCCGGGAAGGTTGCGGGGCATCCCGGCCAGCCGCACCTCGCCCCGACGGGCTGGGCCGGGCCGGCCGCTCCTGCGCCAGCTCCCGCCCGGTGCGACCGACGGCGCTGGCCGCCCACACGCAAGGACAGAGCCGTTCCCGGGAAGAAAATCGTGACAGCAAGGAGTTGAATCCAGATGTTCGGCTTCCCTGGCCCCATGACACACGTCGTGGACTTGGCAGACTGGATATCAAAGAAAAGGGAGTTGTTGTTTATTTTTTAAAAGGCAGAAAGCGCTGGGTTAAAATGCACAGGCCGAGATTTCCCTGGCAGGCAGCTGGGCAGGAACCGAACCCCGTGGAAACCCGTTCTGCACGTCAGGAGGGCTTCACTGCCCCGGCTCAGTCTTTCTCCAAAGCAACAAATTGGAAAGATTTTAAAGCTAGCAGGCAACATAACAGAAACCAAAGGGTCTCGACCCTTCAGTTCCCCCCCTCTTCCGTTTACAAAAATTATAAATATTAACAAATCTGCAACACACTGAGCCTCTCCATTCATCTTCTCCCCAGCTCCTCCCGACCTCAGCGCACGCTTCTCCAAACACTCCTGGTTTTGCATCCCACACCTTCACGGTTCTGGCTGCGGTGTGAGAAGCCGAGGCAGGAGCTACGGCTCTGCTTCCCCAGGAGGGAGGCGCCGAGGCCACCTGCTCGCCGCCGCGGGTGGTGCCCGGCCCCAGCCGCATCCCGCCGGGCCCGAGCTGTCCCTAACTCGCCTCCTGCCTGCTGCATCCGTCCAGGAGCTCAGTCATGAAGGAGATGTACACTATGGCCAGGCGCAAGGTCTCTATCCGAGAGAGCCTCTTCTCGTAGGCGAAGGTGGGCACCTTCTTCCTCAGCTGATCAAACGCCTCGTTGAGGTTGAACATCCTCTTCCTCTCCCGTATGTTGGCAGCCTGGCGCTGGGCGTAGGTGATGACCCGCTTTCTCCTGGGTCTGTCCAGGAGGGAAGCGCTGCGCATCTTGTCCTCTTCCTCTTCTTCTTCGTCTTCGGGATCTCCATTTCCGAAGGCAGCCAGGGGCAGCCCCCGGCCCATCCCCTCCCGGAGCGACAGGACTCTGTCCCCGAAGGGAGGCCCGGCAGTGATCTCGCAGAGCCCCAGGCCCGCCCCGGCCCCGGGGACTCCCTGGGGGTTGCCCAGAGAGAGGTCGGCCACGAAATCCAGCACTGAGGAGCCCAGCAGCCCCTCCGGGTAGGGCGCTGGCGGGGCTCTGCCGTGCAGCTCATCCAGCAGCCCCGGGCGCTGGTGGGCTGTGAAAAGGCTGGCTGACATCTTACTTCAGAGAGGGCTTAATTTGGTCCCCCATCCCCAGCCCCAGCGACGTTAATATTTATAACCCCCCGGATAACAGGATTAGCAGGACTAGAAAGAGCGGCTGTAAAATTTCTCGCCGTGACTCTGATGAGAGGAGACGGGCAATCCCCTCGGGGACGCGTGGACGCTCCCGAATGAGGAGTCCCCAGCGAGTCAATCCTGTCACAGCGATCAAGGGCAGTTCCTTCTTGGCAAAACCCTCTGCTCTTACCTGCTGAGCACTTTTGTCTCTTCTTACACACCCGCAACCAAACGATTTTCAGCCTCCTTAAAGCCCCCAGCCGCAGAGCCAGGTCTCCCCTGAGCTTGTTTTCTTGCTTTCTGTCGGGATCTCTGAACCCTGAGAGCCAGCCTGACAATTGATGTCAGGCAACTGCATGTATGCTTTTAATGATGTCCTGAAGTGGGGACCTGCATGCAGAGGGTCACCGGGGAATGTTTACCCTGTATCCCAGCGCAATGGGAACTGAATGACAGGACCTCCATTAGCCTAAGTAAGCATTGTAGGGGACCCGGTATTGCATTCCCAGTAGTAACTCTTGGAATCGTCTCTCCATTCCCCCTAAATCTCCTTCAGTCAGAGTTCAAACATCTTTCCAGTAAAAGGATGCTTCGTAAAGCTCATTTCGGTTCAGGCAATCTCATAGCACTTGTTTTGAAACTCCTTCCTGCCCGTGAGAGGAGGATAAGCTGGTCCTACTCACGGCGGCGGCTGCTCTCACACCTTCGGTAGAGCACAGAGCACACCCACTGATAACGGTGGATACATACCGCAAAATGCCGTGAAATGCACAAAAACACACCCACCCACATACCCGACACCGCTGAATAGCTTTCTTTGATCAAGGTTTCCTTGAGGACAGACGCTGGGGATTGTTTTGCTTTTGTCTTGGGAGACTGGAAGAGGGGCTGCGTCTTTACCCTCCCGCACTAGAGATTCTCCTTAAATAAACAGCCCGGCCCTGGCAATCTCTGGCAGTGTCAGATACACCGAGGTCGAATCGGATCGATTTTCTTTGGCACACGATTTGTACAACACAGCTCTCTCAGGAGTGACTGGCCATCACTCTTGAGCTGCCTTCTTAAAACCTGATCTTAGCCGTTGTCATCCACTGTTGTCACTCTCGCTTTGGGGCTTTTTATTCTCTAATGTCTAAGGGGGTTTCAAAGCCCCTGAGATCAAAGGCGGTGGATGGGGGCGGCCAAAGGATCTCTCTCCTCGAAAATACTTCCTGTTTGCCTACAGGACAGCAAACATTTCCCGCCGCGTACCGGGATTTGCCATCATTGACAACTCAGCGAGAGAACTATGCACCCCCTTTCCTGGGAAAGATGCGGCCGGAAAGTCGTTTTCCGTCCCCTCTTCCCCAGCGGCGGGGGCCGGAGGGGTGCGCGGGCCGCGGAAGGTGCGCGGGAGCGCAGGTACATTGGACAGCTCCGGAGAGGGGCAGCCGGACCCCGTGGCCGTGGCAGCACTGCAGGTACCGGAGGGGGACATCGCCACCACCCCCTCCTCCGGGCCGACAACCAACCTCCCCCCATCCTGTCACGCCGCCAGCACCGCCTCTGCTGAGTGACGGGCGGCACCGCGGCTGCTTCAACGGCCTGCCGAGGGCTGGCTAAACCGCGAAGAACTGCGGGACTGCCTTTATTCTTACTGGGGCTAAGAGGTGTCTTAGCGAGCAAGGAGAGACCCTCTCAGAGACTTGCTTATTTGTACCAAATATGGCTCAATAAAACACCTGGTGAGTGAAACAATGAGGCAAGGAGGAGCTGTAATACATCTGTTGAGAGAGCTGCTGCCCAGATCTGGAGCATCCAAAAGTAAGTTGAAAAGCTGTAAACGCTAAGTGTTATATAAAAACACTCCGTGGAAGAAAGATCAGGAAGATCATTTATGACTGATCCACAAACGACTTATTTGGGCTCCTTTTAGGTGAGGTGACAAGAATTTTGTTTAAAGACATGGAGGTATAAATTAAGGATGAATGCTAGGAAAGCTGTCACTACAGAAATCAAAATTATCATGGAAATAAAATTACTTCAGATAATGAAATAAAATAATGGA
The DNA here is from genome assembly GCA_013397975.1 of Machaerirhynchus nigripectus. Classification (NCBI taxonomy): domain Eukaryota; kingdom Metazoa; phylum Chordata; class Aves; order Passeriformes; family Dicruridae; genus Machaerirhynchus; species Machaerirhynchus nigripectus. The sequence goes on from VZRQ01004617.1 coordinate 5,339,138, forward strand.
GAAATGTGTATTCACCTCTGTGTCGAACTTCACAAAAATTTTCCATCTTTTAGGAAACCAGGAAATTTAGTAGAAGACAGACCTGTCCTTCACCAAGATGTCTTCAGAAAGAAGATCTTGCTCACCTCTCTAGCTGCTGATTTTTGCAGGACACAAACTACAAAGAGAACCAGACCTGCAAGAGTTTTATATTGCAAGAAGATAAAAGGAGAAGCTTTTCAAGCTAATAATGCATCACAAAGTAATATAGCATAAACCGTAAAATATTAATGCTTCTTAAAGGAAGCAATAAAGACAGGACTAAGACCGGACTGGGAGATTCTAGCAGAAAATGAAGACTTGTTACTAAGGTGAATCCTCTTATCAAATGTGGGTTTTTTTCCTGCTTTGTATCCCTTTTTATTCCTCAATATTTTTTTGCTAAAATATTGATTTTTCTCCTATATTAACTATTTTAGGTTATACAGAAAAAACTCAGTGAACTGTGGTACCACACATATATGGCACTTTTTTTTATTTGGTGATTTTTGTCACTTTGAAGAAAGTATAGAGTTGAGGAAATGTATAATGAATATCCAGCGCTGCAAGACACAGATTATCAGTGCCTAGACAAAGCAAGAATGTCAGAGAAGCAGAATTAACTCTCATAAGAGGTTGTTTTGTTACTCAAAAATCTTTTCAGACCAGATTAGGTGATCCAACATGTGTTCTAGATTTGTTTTAAATAAGAATGCAGTTTGCTTTATGACTCCTACCTTCCTTCACACCTCTCTTAACCTATCTTTTTATTTCACTTGTTTATCAGTTAAAAATTTGCTTACAAGATGCTAAGAAATGGTAAGAACTGATGGCTACAATTTCAAACCGTTGTGCAGTTATTTCCAAAATTCTTCTTCAGAAATGTCTTGTCGTGGTTTGACACCTACCACATATCTATAGCATGATTCTTGATGCTTATGTAGTGTTTGTGTTTAAAACCCAAACCACAACAATTTTTCTGATCTATTAGCCCTATCAGAAAAGCATATATACCCTTTCCTGCCCAGCCCTAATTATGTTCCAATCATCAAGAGTTTTGAAAATAATTTTCTCTTCACAAGTGTCCCCATATAACAAGTCAAATATCCTTTGTACTAGCAGGAACAAAGTTAACATGTATTTCAACTCAGTGCACTTTTAGGGAAATATTTTTACTCCTTTTATCACTTCGTGTGCTGTGTGCCTGTGCTGATAATTGTCCACAGTATCACACGGGAAAATACAACCCCTCTGATAACTTGGAATTATTAATTGAAATACTATAGATTTTAACAGTTACCTGTAATTTACTGGAAAATTCACTGGAAGTCAGTGGTGACCCTCAGGTGCAGAAATATGTAGGTACTCTCCATCAGATGTGACTCACTAAGCAAGGACCGGAAAGGTACCGTCTGCTTTGGAAACCACAAAAAGTTAGATATGCAAGTGAAAAAAATATCTACACTTTTCTTGTAGAATGGAAAAATTCTTCTCTCCTTTAACTGATCTATTAATAGTTGGGCAGCTGCTGTCATTTTCAAACTCTGGCCTGAATAACAGAAAGAGATGGAGTCTGTGGCACACTAATGCTCTTTCAAATTACTGACATTTCAGCTGTCTGATCTTGTTAAACTTAAAATTACAGTCATGTCCGTGGATAAGGACCTTACTACCTCAAAACACAGGGCAGTTCCTGCCCTGTTGGACTCACAATTTGTGTTCCTGACAGGCCAGACTAGGTCAGTACAGAATATATGTGTGGAGATGGGGTCAGCTCACAAGGGAATAGAGAGAGTTTGGACAATATCTCATCCTGATGCTTGCTCAATCAGTGGTGAAGAGGAAGACACTATGGACACCACTGAAGAACTAAAATAAAAATGAAATATTTAAGCAAAGCTAGTTGAAAACTGCTTATTTGATTATTGATAGAAGAATGCCACAGTTTTCAGATGAAAGTATAGCAAAATGTGATTGAATGTGCTACCACAGGAAGAGTAAAGGAGTCCTTTAATGTCTTAAAGCATTAAGAGGTTAAATAGGCAGTGAAGATTGGACTGTGATAGAGTTCAAAGATTTTATGTGAGTCCGTTGTGAAGATGAAGGAGGTCTAAGGAAAAGTATAAAATGAATTATAAAATAACTGAAGTCAGTACTTTTTCTAGTGCCTTGCAACAAAACCAGAAAGGACGAGGCTGTTAAGTCGTGGTCAAAGCTAATACAGATCACAGGAATCAGAGCTTTGCAGGCTGAAACAGCTGGGGAAGCCATTGGTAACTAGAGACAGGTGAAGTGTACCTCAGCCTGACTTCCCCAGATCTCATTTGCAGAAGGAACTGGTCAACTCCACCAGTTAAGAAAAATAATATGGATACTAGAAATGGGCTCATATTATCTAACTGATGGATCTTATTCAAACATCGAGTTATCATGGAGACCTTCCGATTCCTGCAGAGATAGGAGCACCTGTGGTGAACATCGTGGTCCACTTGAAGTGTGTGTCTCCTGATGGACTGTCTGAGAAGCTTGGAAATACTGGCTTCAGTGCCGTAGGATGAGCCTTAGCTCTAGAATTAGCAGTGTGTGAATAAAGACCAAAAACAAACCCCCAGTAAGATATATATCCAGAGTATGTAGGCAAACACAACTGGGTATATTAGCACAGTGACTAGAGTTTGAGTCTGCAAGAATTCCCTGCAAATTTTTTTCCTAAAGAGTTTACCTCTATAGACAACTTAAGAATTAACTTTATGCCTTATGTTGATGATATATGTGAGAAATCTCTGCTCACCAAGCAGGTGAAGTCCAGCTTACTAGTTCATCTGAGGGACTAGTTCTGTTCTGAAAACCAGAATATATCCAGTGAGCCAAAGCTTTACAGTCTGATCCTATCAAGTGTTTCAGTTGTTGAACAGAGTCTACATGCATCTGACTGTATTAATGTATTCCTGTGTCACAGCTTGCCTTTAACAGGACTCCAATTTGAATTCAAGCACCTACTTACAAAGATCAGGTTTCACAACTTGGCTCTCTCAGACAAAAATGTGACATTCAGTAACATCATTATTCCCTGACACAGGAAATCATTAGGAAAAATCAATATTTTCGGAAAAACCTGATAAAACGAGGTATGTTTTGCCAGTAAAATGCAGTTCATTTTTATTTACAGAGGTATTACACATCATTTGAAGAGTTTAAAAAGCAACTGTTGATATTTCCCCATACGGGACCAAATGAGGAAGAAAAAGTTTGAAACTGTAATCCCGGGTAAATCATAGACAAATGAAATGAGCAGCTGTGGTTAGAGTGTGATGGGATTCATCATGCTTGCAAAGTTTTATGGATGATAGTTTTTTCCTTAATCATAACCTTAGGGGTGGGAGGGATTGAGAACAGGACATGCATTAAGGTTGGAATGTCAAACTTAACTTTGAATTTCCTGGCTTTTTATCAGCACGCATGAAAAAATGTAATGTTATTCAAACATAGCTTCTTTAATCTTGATTTTGTTATATAAATATTTTTTGTTGAAATGGAATGCAATAAACTATGTATTCTTTACCTAGAACTCTAGATTTTTTCCAAATCTTTATTACAATTATTTAATTTTATTGTTCTATAATTATGTACTAGAGCCACTAATTAATGCTTTTTTCAATTCCACTTCTCCCAGTTTGTAAAATGCAGGGAAATATCAGTTTCAAAGCTATTTTTAAGTAAAGATTTTGCTTGTACATCAACAGAATAAATGTATGTTTTATGGGGGACCAAGATTCATCCTTTTCCTTTTTTTTCTATTTTTTTTCTGGAATTTGCAGATTTTTTATAGTTCACAGGTGTATGTCCTGCAACTGGCAAGGAGACTGAACTGAAACTCATCTCTGGAAAACAGGTCTCCTTTGCCAAGCTTCTCAACCACCCATTGCATCGCTAGCTTCTGGCTACAGTATTTTTCTAAGGATATGGAATTTCTTTTCTTCATAGTCCCTCTTAACAGCTCTTAACAGCTTGTGTCTTTGAGCATATTTATGACAATAGTCTCCAATTACAGTATCACGTAGTATCTTTACAACTGAATTACCATTTCATTCCCATTCAACACATTGGAAGCAGCTAATATTATGAAGAGTGTTTGCTTATTTTTGCTTAGTGATTCACCATTTTCTTTTTTCTGTGGTAAATAAGTAATGATTTAAATATCAGTTTTAAAATCTCCTATGAGTTTTTAAAAACATTGCTCATGCTTTACCAGCTGCCATATCAATATGCTTGGTAGATGTGGATTAAATAAGTATTGTTTCTGTTTGCAAATGGAACTCAGGAACAGAACAAATATCAAACAGAAATAGAAGAATTATGGCAAGTAGAACAATAAGGTAAATTGGAATTGATAGCTCAAATTTGAGTTATCTAGAACTTAACTTCTGAGACCTTTTGTTTTATAGAGCCTTTTGGCCTTAGGAAGATCCCATTAAAGTATTCAGATGTGAGCACTTGGTCCCTTCAAGGATGGTATATGATTTTTATATTTACTTTCATATTAATTATATGTAATATACATTCATCAATTGATTTATTAATATATATCTGGAACATGTTTTTATTAATAACATGGAGTAAGCTTTGATTGCTTACTAACCTAAAAGGTTTGATTCTGCAAAGGTAATTAAAAAAATACACATCAGTGTTACTGCTATTTGCCAGATTTTTTTAAAGTGAGCTGTAAAATGAAAGTTTCCATCCTATGTTCTATCACATTATTCCCATGCGTGTCAGTGGCAGGGCTGAAATCCTTAGATCCATTGTGCTGCTTACTGTCTTTAAAACTACGAAGCCGAATCTTCTCCTCCCTCTGCCATCAGGATCTGGGGAAGGTAACATACTTTGCCAGAAGATTTTAGAGATACTCGCTGGCAGCATCATTCACAAACTCCTGCTGGATGGGCCTGATCCCGCTTGTTGTTCTGTACATGCCATGTGGTGGCACTCAAGACGATTTGCTCCATGACCTTTCCCAGAATAAGGTCAGGCTGACAGGCCTGTACTTCCCTGTATCCTCCTTCTGACCGCTCTCACACTTGATGACTTCCAGTCACCTGGGACCTCCCTGGTTAGCCAGGGCTGCTGGTAAATGATGAAAAATGGCACAGAGAGCACTGCTGTCCATTCTCTTAGTACCCTTGGGTGGATCCCAGCCAGCCCCACACACTTAGACTTATGTGTGTCTAAGTGATGTAGCAGGTTGCTGACCATTTTCCCTTGGATTATGGGGTCTTCATTCTGCTCCCTGTCCCTTTCTTCCAGCTCAGAGGCCTGGGTACCTGGAGAACAACTGGTCTTACTATTGAAGACTGAGAAAAAGAGGTTGGTTACCTTACTTTCCATGTGGAACATGGTTTAGTCTAACTTTCCTGGGCTTCAGGCTTCTCACCTCTTGAGGTTCATCAATCTTTTCCCCAAAATCCCCCTTCTCACTGCTCTTTGTCCTCTTTCTCTCTCTCTCTAATTATAGAGCAAATTTTCACTTGCTGTTGGGGCTATCCAACCCCAGGCCTTTGTCTGGCACAACAGCTCAGAGCCGCACTAATTTACCATGCTCAAGCATCAGCAGAATCATTAAGAAATTTGACAACATTAATAGAAGTGTATAAGCAATCTCGAATATATGAAGCCATATAATCTGTAGTCTGCTCTAGCAGGTTAGGTCTTAAATGAGGTATTGAAAAGTACACTCCTATGAAAAATATGCAATTTTCAGTATTTTGAAGGATGAGGAAATCAGTTCATTTCCCAGTTGTTTTGTTTACACATAATAATTTTGACTGAATTAGAGAATAAAAAGGGATCATCAATGTCAGTGCAATTGATTTGTACAATTCATGTTGTTATTAGTAATAAAAATATTAATAGCAATATTAAAGTTACTTAAACTGGCATTAGTTAATATATATTCTTTTTATAGGTTTAGCATTAGAAGGTAAAGAAGCCCAAAGCCATTTTCTTAAATCGTATGTTTTTTAACCCATTTGTTTGATTCATGTGTATGTGTGTAGGGAAAGAAACTATCCTAAATGTTTTTATAGTACCTTTCATGCTCAACTCACAGTAAAAACTTTGCCAGTCTACTACATCTGTAATAATCTGTGCCATAGAAAACACTAATTTGTCTTATTTTTCCTTTTCATATTTTTTTTGAAAGTATGAGATTAAATGTTTTGAATGTTCCTGAATCTGTGTTTTCTTTAGAAAATGTTTCAAAGGTGGTGAAAGATGTTGCTCAGTACCAACTGAGATGAGAGAATCTACCATTTTGATAGAAAAATCTTGGGCAAGGTAAGCATTCAACTACTTCAAAATATCTTGTAAGGTTGTCTTTTCCAATTACATGGTTCATCACATGCCAGAGAATTTACACGTAGGTTTTTAAATATTATTTGAGCTGCCTTTGTTTATTCTCTTTAGAACACAAAATAATGTCTCATTTTCAGGAACCTGCTCATGCTATTCATTAAAAGAAATTTGCATGTAGTTGTGCCATAGGCACATCGACACGTAGACACTAGTGTCTACACTGCAATTTCATTTGTTTTGGGTAAAAGTAAAATAACATATTAATCTTTTTATGTTATTAGAAATGTAAATGAGTCAAGATACTGGATTTTTTTTTTTAACAGCTACACTAAAACTGTCTCTCCTCCTCCCTATAGGTGGGTCGTTGCATCGCTTTTTATCCTCCCTCCTATTTTCTATTTTAGATTCTGACAAAAGTGAAATACCGGTATAATGCAGAGTTTAGTGCTTATCTGCAGTTATAAGGCAATAATCATCATGAATGATTAAAAGGTTTTTGGAACTAAAGAAGTTAATACCTGGGAAGGTGCTGCCCTTGGAGTATCAAGGAAGATCAGACATGACTTTTGTGGAGGTGAAGTGTTTCTCCCATCCCCTCCCCAACATGAAGAGGAAGGGGAGGCTTCATTGTGCCCTCTGATTTATGACAAACATGTTGCTTTGCATCACATAGTAGATCAGAAGATATTCCAGGCAAGGACCGAATCTTCCTTCATATTTCTTCTGTGACTAGTGAGAGGGAAAGCTCAGATATTACTGGACACTTTAGCATTACCAGAAGATGAGACAAAGATTAATTTTCATGCATTTCATGAGCAAAATAAAAGTTTATTTTAAAAGGAGGAAGACCTAACCAGAGTCATAGCCTAACTGGAGAAGGGGAAGAAGGAGTTGTGAGCCTACACTACCTTGATGACAGTGGTGTGGATGGAAGGTGGACCCTTTCCTTTTGCACCAATAGGTTGGAGATTTAGTAGGAGGATAGAGCTAGTTCTGGCAAGGCTACAACAAACTGATGAAGCCCAAAGATCTTGTTATTGAAAATGCTTTTAATTTTTTAAATTTCAATTTCTGCCCAGTGAAGGAAAATAGAACTTAGGAAGGCTGAACCTAAAAGCCATAGTAACTATTGTAGTGCTACTCATGGATGCTGTGATCTGAGGGCACAATAGCAAATAAAACTCTATATAAGTAGTACATTTTGAAAGCATATAATAAATAAAAAAATGCACTCAAGTGTATCTCAAAAACTTGAGGGTAAGGAATGAGAATTCATAGTCCACCTATTCGAGAAGATGGGAATCTTCAATGCAGTTTCTTCATGTCCTGTCCCAGGTCATCTTTGCTTCAGATTTGTCCAACTTCAGAGAATTACTCAATAATGAAGTCCCATTCCCCATTAGGGATTTCCCCAGGCTAACAATGAGGAACAACAGCATCAATTTCATTTGCACAAAGGACACTGTGAGTCATGGACAACTTCATCCTTGCATTTAAAACATCCCCAGACCACAAGTGCAATTATGTAAACCCGTAAAGAAGGACCTGTAGCTATTTACTGCTACCCACATAAGTACAGGGTCCTGGCTGTGGCATGTTTTGCTAACACAAGAATAAGCAAAATAAACAATGTTATTCTGCTACTCTGTCTTTTCATACTCGCCTCTATTCAAGCATTGGTAGAAAGGGTCTAAATTGCAAGTATAGGCATGTAAATACTACACCAGCAAAATGTGTAAGTATATCACCTCGTGAAAGGATAAACTGAAGAGAAGCAGGGTCGATTATTTGCATTGGGTTACCAAAATAGATTAGTTGCAAAGCTAAGAACAAACCCACTGTCTCTGGTCTACGAGCTTAATTCTTTAATTGGTAGGTAATTCGGGCTCACAAACTCAGGGAAAGGCAAATCATCCGCTTTTGCTTTCAAAGCTAAACCTCTCTGGGATTATGTCATTTGTGAGACCAGATCCAGAGAAAATAAGTTAGGAATGGAACAATCCATTTTATCTTCAGGTCCAGAAAGGTTGAATAATTGAGCAAATCTATTTCCTTTCCTATTTTTCAGAAGTAAAAAAGGACATATAATCCCATTTAATTTAGCTCAGGTAGAAAATCAGCATTGTGAATTAAAAACTTTATATACCTTAGTACACAGTAGTCAGTCAGAAGGAGTCTCCTAGGATGTTGAAGATTAGCCATGGTGGTTTTGGTTTAGTCTTCATTGCTATGAGAGATTTTTTTCCCAGGATTTCTTGACTCATTCCTCTAAGCCTGTGTTAAAAGGGAGTTTCTTAATGCATTCTGAAGCAATCACATAATTTTTTCTTTTTTTTATTTGCTATTTAGTAGTACAGTTAATTTCCTCACAATATTTTAAACCACGTTTTAACTGCATTGTGTATTTTTGAAAGAGTTGATATTATTAGATTTATTATTCAAAGACAAACATAGAAACGATTTAAAGAATTTGGGAGAGAAGGGAGTTCTAGCTAATAGCCCTTTAATATTCAAAATCATTATATTACCAAAAATTAAACTAAAATTAATAAATTGGATTAAACCAACTGCAAATCTAGGTAGTGACATAAAGTCACTAACAGACACACTTAACCCGGTGCTCTTTTCAGTGACATTGGATTCAGCAAAATTTCCCCTTGGCCATGTACATGCATGCTAGAACTCTTAAAAAACAATTCTCAGGGGGTGAAAAAGAAGAAATTTGGAATACCATTCTGCAGCTACAATCACAGGTACTCTTTTAAGTCCATTATAGAATATATTGCTATGTAGCTGGTCTTGAGGCTGACAGAAAATTCTTGGAAAAATAAGAGCTTAAAAGGGGCAAGAAGTCAAAGGTTTAAAAATAAACTTTTTTTTTTTTTTTTTTTTTTTTTTTTGTTTTTTGTTTTTTGTGGTTTTTTGTTTGTTTGTTTGTTTGTTGTTTTTTTTTTTTGTTTTGTTTTGTTTTGTTTTGTTTTTTTTCCCCCCCAGCTGAGATAAATCTCAAACACTGACTGAGAAAACAAGACAAAAGAATTGAGTGGGTCCCTTCTGGAACCTTGATTTTTCAGATTTTATCTGCCACTGTTTCCCATTTTACTTTTCATGTTTCCTGAGCAGACTGCTTACAGAGAATCACCAAGAAGACAGAAGCCAATTTTGTCCATCAGCCTTTCTCATTTCAGCTTCACAAGTCAGAAAGTGATGATTGGAACATCAGGAACCAGTGCAGCCTAATGTAGCCACTTGACTGGTCTAAGACCTCTTACTAGTTTTTCTTTTGGCTAAATGGGAATCTTTCTGATTAAATGAAATGTAATGAGAACATGCAAGAGGTAGAAACAAAACAAATGAAAAAGCACATTTATAGCATATATATATCTGGTCTTTAGAAACAATGTGCAAACCAATATCTAGTCTGAGCTAAAAGCAAGCAGGGGTATAAAAGGTGATAGAACAAGACTCTGAAGTTAGTTGCAAAGTAAAGGAAAAATGTGAGTTTGTTGAAGTAGAAAAGCTACTGAGAAATGATAAAGAGGAAGTTGAAGTAGACTTTGTGGGTTTTGTGTTGGTTTTCACAGGTAATGCCTGATCTCACACCTCTGTGTTGACCAATGTAATTTGGTGAAGAGATGGATATAATAATGGAAATAATGCAGTAGATGGAAATAATGCAGTAGAAACAGGCTAAGTATTACTGAGAGAAATTTAAAGATAGTGGAGATGGATGGCATTCATCCAAGGCCACTGGAAGAGCTGGTTGCAGAGACTGCAATATAACAGTCTCTGAAAAAATCCTGTGGTTATCAGGGAAATCCCTTCCAACCAAAAATGGCTAACACTAACACTAACATCTTTAGGAAAAATGAAAGGAGGACTTGGGGAATTTCAGGGAACATCAATAGCTGTAAAGACTGTAAAGCATGCACCATTGGAATCCATCTTCAAACACATGAAAGCAATCAGGAATAACTAATTCAGATTTGACCGGCTTGATTGCCTGCTGTCACGAGATGGCATGTTGAACGGGCAGGAGGAAAACAACAGATACCCAGTCTTCAGCATGGCTTTTGGCACTGTCCCCAAAAGGATTCTCTGTGAAAGCTGAGGAAGTATGGACTGAAAGAACAGTTTGTTAGATGCATTGTAAATTGGTTCTACCACCACGGTAGAGCGGTAGTAGAATCAATACTTTGAGTTCCAGCTGGTAATAAGCAAAGTACCCTATGGTTTGGTACTGGGACTCATATTGTTCAACATTTCCATCAACAGCTTAGATGGTGACACAGAATATGTCCTCAGGTAAATCTGCAGATATTATTGATAATGAAGAATGATTGACTTGAAGAGTTGGAAAACTTTAATTCAAAGGACTTTTGGGAACTGGACCAACATAAACATCATGAGGATTCTGAATCTGGGTCAGAACAACCTCACGTACCCACACAGGTTGGGAAGTGACAAGGTTATGATGGACTACAGGTGGAATGTAAACTAGTACTGCAAACTGTAAAGAAGGTAGGCCATGTATTGAACTATATTTGGGAGCGGGGTGGAATGGGAGCAGACCAAGTGAAGGTATTGTTGTCCTGTGATGGCACTGGTGAGGCTGTATAAGGAAACCAAAGCCTGGTTTGGAGCCCTGTAGAATCTGAGGGATGCCAAGAAATGAGCAGTTACAGTGATGTGTTTTGAAGAATCTGGAGCTGTTTAGTCTGACAAAAAGGCTAAGGAATGAACTATTAGCAACCTAGCAACCTGTAGCTACTAGAAAGGGAGATAAAAACATGAAAAAAATCTTAATTTTGGCAGACAGGTAGTACAACACTGAAACAGGCTGCTCAGAGAAGATGGGAATCTTCATCCTTGAGCTTCCTAGGCAGGGTAGAACTAAGATATGCCTTACCTGACCTAGTGCTAGCTTGCAAAAGCAAATTTCTGTGGGAAAGGCCTCCAAATATCCCCTGCAAAAATGATGATTCTGGTCCTTGGAATCTGGAGTTCTGAATCCCTTTGTCTTTTTCCTTTGAAAGAGCATACTTCCCCACAGGACTATAAGGCATGTCTTCTTGCCCTCACTTTCTGAAAAAGTTACCACAGAAGAGTTTATTTAGGTTAAAATAAACGTTGTTGAATTTATATTTGTTCATGGCATGAAGAAGTGTACACGAGATACAGCAGAATATTTTGACACAATAGGTCTGAGCCTTTTAACACCAAAAAGGCCAACCACTTATAGATATCCATACAGAAGCAGTACCATTCACTTCAAGTGTGATGAGAATTTATTAAGCGATTTACTGGTTTATGGCTTTGGTTCTTCTTTAAAATGAGGTACTGAGTGCAAAACGCCAGGGGTTGTGTAGAGTGCTTGCTACTCACATGCAAACAGCAACAACAACCACCAGTCAGTCAAACTACTAGCGATCTAAAAAACTGGTCTGGAAGATTAGCCTTTTAATATCTTATTTACAAAACTATTCATGCAAACAGAGTATTCTAATTTCAGTGTTCAGTTTCTTACCTTGGAATTTGTTCCTATCCCATCCTTTGTAGTGAACAAACACTTGGAATGCTACATTAAGAGAAAACATTAGCATAGATGTCTTAATGATTAGACAACATGTTACCTAAACACAGAGTAGAAACTCACTAATTTGTACTGTACAGACAAAGATATTGTGTGTCATATATTTTTCTCTCTACTTCTATTGTACACAATTCCAGACTGAACTGCAGTTTTTACAACATACAGGGTACTCCACATGTGTGCAGTTTGTATTTCACAGGACTGTAAATAATTTTAACTGTTTGCATTGGTTGTTGGTTTTAATCTTTTAGATGCACGAACTCTTAAATTTTTATCAGGTTTTCAAAAAACTTTGATACAGGATAATGCATCTTAAAAAATTGCATGTCTTTCTGTAAGTCTGAGAAGAATTTATATCCCTAAGGCTTTCCTCTAGGATATCTTCTGACATCAAAAAGGTAAAATTATAAATAGATTCTATTTCTTTCAGATGTCTATTTAATTTTTTTTTTCTTCCAAACACCGTAATTTAATTTTAAAGTTCACTTTGAAAATAAACAATAAATGAATGTGTTTTCAGAGAAAATGCTTTCTCTTTGCTCAAAATGGAAGCAGACGTCTGGTTTCTAAATTATTATCTTTTAATTGTCTACCTAATCTCTAGGTTTCGTGAATTTCAAAACGGCATTTTTTCACCAATCAGAAACATACATTGCTGGCAGAAATCTCTCTTTTTACACATGTATATGCATGCAACTTGTTCTCTTTTATTTTTCATATGTACCCATTTGCATCCACTTACAATGTTATACATTTCAAATGCTGTAAATGCAAGAAACATCGCCTAGTGCTTGCTATTTTATTTAATAGCAAAACCAGTTTATTCCATCAATGGGCCTATGTTTGTAGAAGTAAATATATAATACTCATTAGAACTCTATTCTTTCTGCTCCTTGCTATCATTCACAGTCTATCGATATGAAGCAAGTTCTATCTATCCTTCCACCCAGATGGTTGACGTTACATGTGATTGCATGAAAGCCCTGATACGAAATGCCTATGGCTTACTGGATTACCCTCTCCCCACATGTTTCAAATTAATAATAAAAAAGAAAGAAAGAAAAAAAGAACCAGTGCAATCTTGCTACAAAAGAACAAGAGTTTATTGTATAACAGGATTGCAGATGTGGAAAGGTGCTCATAATAAGGCTACACTATTTTTGTTTCATTGTGCATCTGGAATGCCAAAGGATCTTTAAAGGACTAGGAGCTCATATTAGACAGTCTTGGCTTTTTGATTAACTTAATATTCAGAGAAATTATTCATTTTTGTAAATTCTGTGTCATTCATCATCATATTGTCATTTATGTAATCACAAAATGATTTACAAAGTCAAGATTTTTTTCTAATTTCTGAAACAATTTTAAGACATCAAAGACTTTCAGATATAAACATCAAAGAGCAGCCCAAATCAGAGATTTCTGGCTAAGACAGTTTAGTTCATTTAATATCCTCTGGTTTTCTAAGGATTAAATTACAGCACATAAAATTCTTGGAATCTATCTTAGGAAGCTGTACTGTGTATTTATTATTTATTACGGTATGGCCCCTTTTTTTTTTTTTTTTT